>NTHP01000258.1:800802-823647 GCA_003416845.1 Oplegnathus fasciatus | reverse complement strand
AAAAGTGTCCAAATTCTGAGATTTCAGCTTCTCAAATGTGAATATTTTCTGGTTTCTTTAGTCCTCTGTGACAGTGAACTGAATATCTTTGGGTTGTGGACAAAACAAGACATTTGAGGACGTTACCTTGGGCTTTGGGAAACAATGATCAACATTTTTCACCATTTTCTGACATTTTATGGACCAAACAACTAACCGATTAATTGAGAAAATGATCGACAGATTAATCGATAATGAAAATAATTGTTAGTTGCAGCCTTACTGTACTTGCAGTAACTGTGCACAGTTTTCCTGATTATAAGTGACATTTCAGGTACGCTGACCTTCAGTTTGACCTTCACAAAAGTGGTTTAGATAATCTGGATAAACTATTGGCCTGTTGACAACCTGTCTGATCATCTGACTCCTCGTGGCTCTTGACCTGACTCGGTGCTTCTCCTCCTCGACAGGTCTATGAAGAGCTGAGGGCAATTGGAGCTGCAGCAGCTGAGGCCAAGGCCAGAAGGATCCTGGCTGGTTTGTCATTTACTCCTGAGATGCAGAACAGACCCACCAAGAGGTTCTCTGGAGGGTGGAGAATGAGAGTCTCCCTTGCCAGGTACACCATTACCAACTCCATGGATAGAAGTGGTCCAACATTAAGCTGTTAGAAGTTCTTTTTCACTGACTCTTACCTTCTGTACCCACAGAGCTCTGTTCATGGAACCCACCCTACTGATGCTGGATGAACCCACTAACCATCTGGACCTTAACGCCGTCATCTGGCTCAACAAGTACAAAGCAGCTTTTTAATTTATGTGTTTCCCTGTATCATGTCACTGAGTATTTAATAATGGTAGTTTTTGATTAGGATTAAGAATGGGAAGGAATGTTATTTAAGTCAGTTGACGTTAGTCTGTGGATGCAAAGATGATGATGGCACAGCTAACAGATGTTAGCATCTGTTAGCGCATCTAAATGAGCTGCATTTGTGTAATTGTACATATAAAACATTAAAACATGTCAGCAAGACAACCATATAAGAATGTGGCTGCTGAAGAACAAACGCTCCACTTCTGAAATGTTTCTAGTGGACATTGAAACAGCAACAGAGCCGTGACTGAGCCGGAACGCTGCCGGATGCTTTGGAGTTGTACAGTAGATGGGCCCTCTGTATTTTGGCCACTGTGTTATGTCCCTCTAGCACCAAAGTGTCCTTCTAGAGAGATTTGTGTATTCTCTTTTCCACTTACAGCTACCTTCAAGGCTGGAAAAAGACTCTCCTCATAGTTTCCCACGACCAGAGTTTCCTTGACGATGTGTGTACAGATATCGTTCACTTAGACAACCAGAAACTCTACTATTACAGAGGAAACTACTGTAAGTATCCTTACAGACTGGGGATCTGTATTGTGTTTCAGATAACATGACTCTTAAACTAGATTAAATTCCCTTTAAGAATATATTTTTCATTCCATTTGGTTTGTCAGTTTTTTGTTTGCTTTTTTATGGCTAAGAATTAATGTCCTTTTATTTAAGTAGAGAAATGTCGCCTTAATGCATCTGAAATCTGTAGAGCAGCTTGTTGCCTAGCAGTTTAATTACATGTTTTTGTAGCTCTCTTACAGTTGGAATTGAATAAACTTTTAACAGTCATTGCGCTGAAATGTAGAGAATTAATTGGAGGTTACAGCAGCCCAGCGGTGATAGTTGAAATATGGGAGAATTTTGTGGAAAACTAGCAGGATTGGGCTGGTGGTATAGTAGACAGTGAAAAACCTGCTTTACTTGGTGCTTCTTTTTTTTTTTGCTTTTCTTTAAGTGACCTTCAAGAAGATGTACGTGCAGAAGCAGAAAGAACTGCAGAAACAGTATGACAAGCAGGAGAAGAAACTCAAAGAGCTGAAGGCTGGTGGCAAGTCCACCAAACAGGCTGTAAGTATGGCTATCCCCCTAGGGTCCAGTTTCATAAATCTGAGAGCTGACCCCTAAACAAAATGAACCAGACTTTAAAGATCTCAAGGAAATTGAATCGAACGCAACTGGATTTTTGGTTTTGTCTGTGAAGACGTTTCACCTCTCATCCAAGAGGCAGTCTAGCCTGGTCAAACAAGCACGAACTGATGAAGCCTCTTGGATGAGAGGTGAAACGTCTTCACAGACAAAACCAAAAATCCAGTTGCGTTCGATTCAATTTCCTTGAGATAATTATGACCTGGATGAATGAGAATATTCACAGGCAGACTTTAAAGAGAAAACCAATCTCTTGACAACTTGAACTAGATTCATTAAAGAAATGATCAAAATACAACAGTTCAACCTCTGCCAAGGGGGCACATTGTGTTGCTTCATGGTTGGGTAGAATCAAGAGCTCCTCACTCTCACAGTTGATGCTGTTGAAACATGCCTATAAAGTCTTGATGTCTTTCGCAAATGTACAACATAAAACTCTGGACTCAAGCTTAGCTATGTTGTGTGCCACACGTTGCCATTCCCAGTGGACACCAATGCTTCATCCATCCATTCTGTCTCATGTTGATTTTGCAGCTGACACCAGTTTTTTTTTTTTTTTTTTTTAATGTTTCCTCTCAGGAGAAGCAGACTAAAGAGGCCCTGACCAGAAAGCAACAGAAAGGCAAGAAGAAGGGAGGTCAGGAGGAGGAGAGCCAGGACGCCACAGAGCTGCTGAAGAGGCCTAAAGAGTACACCGTCAAATTCACCTTCCCCAACCCACCTCCTCTCTCACCACCCATACTGGGACTGCACAGTAAGAAGCAGACTGCTGCAGCAGCTCAGTAATGTTCAGGGCTGTTTTTCACATTTGTACAGAAAGTGTTTCAGCAGTACAGCTGACAGCTGAGCTAAACACGGGGTTAAAAACTGAAGGAGGCATGTGAGGTGTCACTTCGTGGTTTGGTTCAATTCAATTCAATTCAATTTTATTTATATAGCGCCAATTCACAACAAAAGTCATCTCATGACACTTTACATATAGAGCAGGTCTAGACCGTACTCTTAATAATGTTATTTACAGAGACCCAACAATTCCCACCATGAGCAAGCACTTGGCGACAGTGGCAAGGAAAAACTTCCTTTTAAGAGGCAGAAACCTCGAGCAGAACCGGGCTCTAGGTGGGCGGCCATCTGCCTTGACCGGTTGGGTTGAGAGAGAGAGACAGAGAGAGAGGAGAGACAGAGAGGAGAGAGAGAGAGAGACAGGCAGGCAGGCAGGCAGGCAGGCAGGAAGGAATGCAGCAGCAACTATAATAACAATAGAAATATAACTAATAATAGCAATAACAGCTATTATTATAATATCATTAATAACAATGGAAGAATGACTAATAATAGAAATATGACTAAAAATTGTAATAAGACTAGTAATAGAAATATGAGTAATAATAATAATAATTACATGATTACATAATTACAATGGTTACATGAACCTTCAGTCATGATGGGAACAACAGTGTCTGTCAGTCAAATAAATGTCACAGAGTAACACATGGCCGTAAATTGGAGTAACTAATGTTTCTTTTTTTGCTGCTTTGAAAAAATAATTTTTTGGGTCTTGTGGTTCATGGTCAACACCTTAAGCCCTAGACTAACTGCGTACCCTGTAGCTGCCATCTAAGAGGCTGCCTTTTCCGTTGTTACTGTTACTAACAGCATTTACAGGTTACCTAGTTTTACATTTTACTAATAGTAATTGCAGTTCCACCCACTTTCTTTGAAATGCAGTTTGAATTTTTCCATTTAAAAAAAATATAAAAATTGACATGGACTGGGTGGTTGGGTGTAGAGCTGCAACGATTAATCAAACTATTTTGATAATCAACTAGTTGTTTATTTTTCCCAGCAAAAATCCAAAATCTTACTTTATAATAAATTGAATGTTTTTGGGATTTGGCTATAAACCCAGACATTTGATGAGGTCATCACATATTGTGATGGGCATTTTTCACTGTTTTCTGATGTTTTATAAACCAAATGATTAATTGAGAAAATAATCAACAAAAATAATTGTCAGATGCAGCCCTAGTTGGGTGCATATAGGATGCAGCTAACCACAATGTCCCATATTCTAATCTGGCCAGGGACCATTGTTGCATGTCACACCTCTGTCTTTCTCCCTTTTTGTCAGCTGACAAAAATTCCACTCTCTCTGTCTGTCTGTCTGTGTCATTTAATAAAATTATGTTAATTCCATTTTAGGATTGAAAAGCCATAATACACCAGAGTCACTGTAGCTTGTTTAATAATGTCATATTAATCCTCTTGAGTGTGTTTGTGTAACACTAGTTGACAAAAACATTTAGAAGGTGTGCATCATTTTGATTCCATGGTTTCTCCCCCAACAGGTGTTGACTTTGGCTATGAGGGTCAGAAGCCTCTCTTCAGAAATGTGGACTTTGGAATTGACATGGACTCCAGAAGTAAGTATGCTGCTTATACTTTTAGGGTAACGTCGAGAACATTCACACATGTGATAAACAGCTGCAACACAAGTGGCACTGGTCACATATTAGCCTGTGTGCTTGATGGGTTGGTGGAGGGTTAAAAGAATATCCACTAGGGGCCAAATCAGGGCTGAATAACCACCTTGCTGACACCAGAATACTTTTCTTGAGAACTTGTGATTTTGCAGCGTAAACGGAACTAAACATAGAAGCGCTCAGGGGGTTTACTGTATTGTTAATGTTGAGGTCATGATAGAAAAAGCAGCAGCTGCATCATCGGAGATTAGTTTCTCTTCCAAACTTCCTTCCATTGTTGTTGTGGTTTGTTGTGTCTGCTGCTGACCTTACTTCACATCTTGATGCACTGTCTCCACCGTTCACTGCTTATTTCATTTTGGACATTACTGTTTTTTCTTCCTTCTCTAGTTTGTATAGTTGGACCCAATGGTGTTGGGAAGAGTACCCTGCTGCTGCTGCTCACTGGGAAATTAAATCCTGTAAGTGTGCAAAAAAAAAAAAAATGCAAAAATTCCAATTTTACTAAAATATATGTTCTACTAAGGTAACTGAGGATGTTTCTTTTTTAGACTAAAGGTGAGATGAGGAAGAATCATCGCTTGGTGAGTAACTTATTGTTTTTAAATCACATCCTGTACAGTGTTAACCCCAGTGTCACTCTGTTCTGACCAACTGTGGCCAGGGCCGGAAGCCTCTGGACCTTTGTCTGCAGTGACAAAACATATACAGTATATTTACTGTTCTAGCATCGGTGTTAATAATGTTTATCATAATGTGTTAACATGGCTGAGCATGACCCAACAGTTGAGAGCTAATAATGGGTGCAGATGTTTTTCAGAGATTCCCGAAGCCTGTCAGGCACAAGGAGTACTTGCCAGATAAAAGTAGTATTCATGAAACAAAGTCATATTAGTTGTATGTATATTTAGCTATTTATATATTTACAAAATTGAAGGAAACAATTTACATTTGTGAAGTATTGAACTTTTTCACAAAGTCAAGTCCAATTAAACTTGACTCCTCCGCTACTGTATGACTAGCTGTTTTATTCAAGTTACTATCTATCTACAGCTACCTGTAATGTCTTTATGGATACATTGTGAAACTGTCTGCATCAGCCTGTGTAATATAGCAAAACAATAGAACAATTTCATTATTTTCAGTATAATGGGCGAAAAATGGGGATTAGTAATTGGTTAACTGAACTCTTACTGAAATCAATCCAGAAAGCCACAGCTCACATGATGATGCACGTTCACAGTATCGTCAACTTTCCTTAAGGTAGAGGAGCTGATATCGGCCTAACTGTCTCATTATGTCGTGGCTCCAGAGTATCAGTCAGTTTATGTGAAAAAAGTAACCTTGGTTTTGTCTACCTACAGAAAGTGGGCTTCTTCAACCAGCAGTATGCTGATCAGTTGAACATGGAGGAGACCGCCACAGAGTACTTGATGAGGAACTTCAACCTTCCCTACCAAGACGGCAGGAAGTGCCTGGGACGTTTTGGCCTGGAGAGCCACGCCCACACCATTCAGATCTCCAAACTTTCCGGTATCAACGTGAACCGTCAGATTTTTACTGTCAACTGTGATGAAGGAGACATTTTCTAACATTGTGTCTGGATTTTGTCTCACAGGCGGTCAGAAGGCCAGAGTAGTGTTTGCTGAGCTGGCCTGTCGTCAACCTGATGTGCTGATCTTGGTAAGGGCCACTGTGTCTTTTATCAACACTGTTAATGTACTACCTCAATGAATTCTTATTAATTAACTCACTACTTTTTCTCTCATAGGATGAACCCACCAACAATTTGGACATTGAGTCAATTGATGCCTTATCAGAGGCCATCAATGAATACAAAGGAGGTAAGAAGAGTGTTTCAGTAAGAACGCTCATTGTGCATTTTATATATGAGGTGTCCACTAGGAAGGAATTGATTCACAACCGCATAAGCTAAAAATCAAAGGATCATCCCAGTGTTTTTAACCTGTGTACTGCAAATCGTGCACATGCACCAAATATTCTCCAGAGCATGCTGTAGTGTGTTTAGATGTTTGAATTACATGTCTCAAGTTGATCATCATCATATTGTAGTGAAATGAATTATCAACAGTCAGGCAGAAGTCATGAAGGCAAATCTCAAATCTCAAAGTCAGTTTTTTCTACTTCTTCAAGAGACAATGAATGAGCTCATTTCAGGTCTACATGTGTTGGCTCAGATAGGAGTGTGGTAAGTAGGGTGTCCCTCTAAACGTCAATGACTCGAATCATCAGTCGAGAGGACCCTGAGTTGACTCGCATTTTTTGAGTCAAATCAAATTCTCTCTGGTGTTAGCGAAGTCAGCTAAACTACTTTTGAAGCAGCTGGTACAACTTCCTTTACTGTTCAGTGTGATTGACGGCACTGTCAGCAGCTCGGCAGGAGAGACGCTCCGTGCTATGCTAGGATTTTATAACTGAACTATTACCGGGGTGCACACTTTTTTTCCCTCTGACTGTGTGGAAAAGTGTTGTTTTCATATCCCAGATGATGAACAAAAGCCATTAAATGCAGGTTAAGGTAAAATATGAGACTAATGTAGGCTGTTATTGGAGTTTAGTGTGGTGCAGCTGCTCTGCAGGTGAGCTGAACTGAGTGTAACTGGGCGGGTGAAATTTCACATAAATTTCACAGCAGTGCTTTGGTGAGAAGTCATGCAGCAGTCAGCTCTTAAACTGCTGCGAGAAAAATGCCTGTGAAAATAGTCCTCATGGCTCTGCATATTTTAGGGGAGGAGATAGCACGACCTTAAAGGGGAACTCCAGTGATTGTTCATGTACAGTAGTATTCCCCAACACCCAAAGTAGTGTAAAGCCTTTTGTGTCTCCAGAGGGAGCTGTGGGAAGTCTGATTAATGTCTTCAAGTGATGTCACTTAAGTCAGTGTCGGCTGGGGCTGAAGAATGAAAAATGTGGGGGTGTGGAGTTGGAAAGACGTGAGCTTACCAGACCTTTGTAGCCCCCTCCTTATCTCTGCTCCAGGCTAGAGGCTCCAGGCTACATTAACCTAGCAACCTGTTACTAGCATAACACACCCCAATCTCACACCCAACTGTCGGTAGTCGAGTTGCATTGTGGGTAATGAGGGCACCTGGTTTTGACAAGGAATAATGTGTGGAATAAAGGTTGATATTTCTGTTGCATCGATTTTGGTTCTTTTTTTTAAAAAACTATTCATTGTGAGTCTGACAATGTTGTAGGAGTGCAATGCTGAATAGGTGGAGAAATGGAAGAAATCTCTGGTTGCTGTTCTGATTTTATTTTAAGAAGTTTGATTAAACATGTAGGCACTTGAATTCAGAGCCTGACTTGTACATGACAGGCCACTGATATCTGTGAGTTTGAAGTCTGATAACAATAAATTGTTAGATATTCCTTTTTTCACATGAATATTCTTGATTAGGATCCCTTACATATGGTTAAAATTGTGACCAAGATCTGTGGTGAGCAGGACATCAGAGTGTAAAAATCAACGTTTCTCTCTGTTGGACAAACTATGTAATGGAGACACTGTTTCTAAATGCCCTCAAACATCATTGACATTTACTGATCAGCTCACACATGATGGAAGCCATTTCCACCAAGTCAAAATAATGAGATAAGAAGTGAAAATACTGAGTCAAAATGATGGTACTAAGTCATAACTTTGCAACAGGAAGCCACAATTGAGGTAAATCAAATTTGGCTTATTTTGACTTGCACTCATAATTTTAATGAAGAGAGACACTCTGAACAGCTAAGACTACATTCAGATGCTCAATCAATAGATAAAGCTGTCCCAACACATTTTTTAATCATCAGTTATATTGAAAAGGCAAATAAATGTGATTGGACACGAGCCGTGACGCCGTTTACCAAAAGTAAAGGTGTGTTTTTATGCTTTGGCCTTGAGGATTACGAACAAACTCAGTCTTCATTACAGTACTGACATAGTTTCCCTTCTTGTCCAGCTGTGATCATTGTGAGTCACGATGCCCGGCTCATCACAGAGACTCAGTGCCAGATGTGGGTGGTGGAGGACTGTACGGTCAACCAGATCGATGGAGACTTTGACGATTACAAGCGGGAGGTGCTGGAGGCCCTGGGAGAGACCATGGTCAACAAGGTCAACCCATAATCAAACAGGATCTGTCAGGACACACAACTGCACTACACTGTGTCCCTCCATCAAATGCTACCTACACTCCATCCGGCCCGGTCAACACATCTCACAAAGTAACACTGATAATAAGAAACGTTGGATTTGTTGGGGGTATCTATTCCCTTTCTTCTGGACTGTAACATCTTTTAACGGATTGGAGTTTGACAGATACTGGAGTGTTAATCCTATTAATTTCTATAAATACAGTCAAATGTCTTGAATAATGGCCTGTGGTCAAGATCTACTACAGTTAAATAATAAAATAAATCCATTTGTCATCATGTATTTTATTGTGCACTTTTTATTTGCATATCTGTAGGAAATGAAGTTGACATGGTCCAACAGACACGTACATATGTATAATGAACAGGACTGCTTCTGTAATCATCACTTTAAGTAAGCCTTGTATGTCTTCTTGACTTTAGCCACTTCATTCTCATCAGGCTTTATTTCACCGTACCATTTATACCAGGTGCCTGCAGAGGTTAAGAACTGGGGTGGTGGTGTAGACCCCACAGCATCATGGGAATTGGAGTAGTCTTCTCCTGAAAATTCCACATATGGAATTTGAAAGGGAAGTAAGCCTGAAAGAGGACACGAGGTGTTAGAACCAGCCAGGTATCACTCTGTTATTTAAAAACAAAACAAAAATCACTTTCTCCATCTGATGAGAAGTTTTAATACATCTAACAGAGAAATTCCTTCAGTTTGGTGCTGGAAGACTTCACTCAATCTGTAAAACCTGATTTGCCCTCCCTCAACAAGCCGCTAACCACCTGTAAGAATGTCAGTACTACGGCTTTCAGTGGTACGCTTTAGTGTCCTGCTGAGTCAGTGCTCTATCAGAGGTTTTACCACTCTGGGTATGTAAGGACTAAATTCTGGTGTCACCTTGAATGCTCTCAATTTTGGGGTAAAATACAGGCGACGGTTTAAATTATAATATTAAGATTTGCTTAATATATAAAAGCAAAACTGTTAAAATCTCATGTCAACAACAAAGCATCTGATTCAAATCAGTATGCAGTAGTATTCACATGGCCATGTTACAGTAGCACAATGCAAAAATAATTATTTGGGTAATAATACTGACTTCTATCAGTAATATTTTATTGATCCTTTGCACAAAAACCTTGAAAATGAGATGATACATCTCAAAGGGGTTTATCCTGAGACGATAATTTCTTCACAAACCAACAGGGGTCCGGGACAGTTGCTAATCAGTAGCAGTCCCTCCTCTGTTACCTCAGTGGCTGCTGAGATCTTAAAATGTCATTTACTGGGAATGTTCCAATCTCCCAGCTCAGTTTCTGTTGTTCTCCTAGCTCAGGTGGTGTGGCACCATCACCTGTTAGTTGTGGACTAATTGGAGACATGGATACTTAGTGTCTTTGAGTAAATTGTCATTGTTATTGTATGCAGCCTTAGTCCTGATTACTGTTTCAGTTTCCTAACATGTAGTTAGGCTGAAAGTCAAAACCCAATATAGAAATATGTTTAAAAGAATCACATTGGGTTGTACAGGGGACACTGAAGTTGTACTTTTCTGCTGCCACTAGATGGCACTACATTTATCAGTCACATTTACTGTTAGTACCTGGAAGTACCTGTAATTTTTTATATCTTTCACAGAATTTAAACTTTAAGTAACTTACTTAAAATTTCAGGGTTCAAAAGAGAGAAATGTCAATGCAAGGATAAAGGGGCTGGGGGCAGCTTATAGTAAGGCAGTCCATATTGCATTAAGTCTTGTTTTGTGTCACGTACCATGATCACGTGCTGTGTTGATTGCCTCAGTTAGCTTCTTCTGCTGTTTCATACACACACCTGGAGACATTAGAACCATCACAACATGAGCTGCCCAGTAATCAAGTGGAAAACCCTTATGCTTCAATATATGTGCTCACTTTGATGGCATGTAGACTTACCAGTTCGAGTGGGATCGTACACCATCCCAGTGTGGGGACTAATGAACTGCTGCAACAACTTCACATTCTACAAGAGAAGACACATTTGGGTTAGCATACCACTGGAAAGGCAATGAGTTGAACTGCCTAACGTTGACATAAAACTACATGTTAAATGGAACAGTGTACTGATGCTAAATAAAAGAAATCATTTAATTACACAAGAAAAAAAGCTCATTAATAACTGCCAGTATTTCTTCCATCATACTTATTAAGAACTCTCTAACAGCTTTTACATTAGTTTCAACATCAGGGTTTTCTCAATAAACCACTTTAACAAGTACCCCCCTTTTGTGTACTACTCCATAATTGACAGGGATTACTGATGCTGGTCTCTTCTGAAAGGGAACTCCAAGGAGTTTTAATATTCAACAGCGATGGAAGAAGTAACTCAGAAAAAGTACAAATACAACAATGTAAAAATTATAAGTAAAAGTCCTGCAAAGTAAAAGTACAGAAGTATTATCAGCTAAATGTACTTAAAGTATCAAAAGTAAAAGTACTCTTTATGTAGTGAAGTGTCTCCTGCGACTGATATCTGATTCTATGTGACATTATGAGATTGTTAATACTGAAGCATCAATGTTACAGCAGCATGTTACTGTTGGAGCTGCTCCAGGTGGAGCTGGTTTGAGCTACTTTATATACAGCTGGCTAGTTTAATCCACTGGTTCCCAACCTAGGGGTCGGGCCCCTCCAAAAGGGTCACCAGATAAATCTGAGGGGTTGTGAGATGATTGTTGGGAAAGGAAAGAACAAACACAAGGTTCTGGTACATAAATCTGTTTAGATTTTTTTTAACTTTTGTTGTGAAATATTTGGGTAATTTTAACAGTTCTGAAGTTTAACCATATTATGTTTGGACAGTAATTCACTTGATAACAACTCAGACATCTGAAACATGACAAACCCTAACCCAACTACACACTGACTTTTTATAAGAGCTCACAAGCCAAAAAGGATGGGGATCACTGATCTTTAACAATTAACTGTATTTATAAGTTTTGTATGTAAAATATAAACCTGAAAAGTAACTATAGCTGTCAAATAAATGTGGTGCAGTAAAAAGTACAATATCACAGGTTCCAGCTTCTCACATGTGATTCTGTTTCTCTGTACTCTTATACTTCTACTCTTCGATGAAAGTAAACTGAATTACTTTCAATTTTGGACCACTGGTCGGACAAAGCAAAACATTTGTACTCAGGGAACTTGTAACAGCCATTTTTCACAATTTTCTCACTAAATGATTGATCGAGAAAATAATGGACAACAACCTCCATCTAAACATCAGCAAAACAAAGGAGCTGATTGTGGACTACAGGAAGCGACTGGGAGAAGGACACGCTCTCCTCTCCAGACAGTCAGCAGTAGGGCTGGGCGATAAAACGATCTCGATCCGGGATCGTGATAAAATTTATGTCGATAACGAAGACAAACTTAAGACATTTTTTACTCGATATGGATAAATCTAACAGCCTATCACACAGCAGGAATAAACACGACAACAGCCAGTCAGTCAGTAGCTTTTGGCTTGCACATCAAAGTACACGCACATTTCCCACTGCAAAGCACTGTTTGAGCTACCAGTGAAAAGTGGACGTGTGAAAGGTAACACGACGTCAAGAGGTTTGGAGATCTCAAAAGCGACGAAGCGCAGATTAAGACAGTCTGCAAAATGCTGTCAGGCGGTGCCAACCAAGACGGGAAACACAACAAATCTTTTCCATCACATGAAAAGGTACCATCCCAGTGACCACACTGAGAGTATGAAAATACGGCCCATGTTAGTCCGCCCACAAGTTTTGTCCAACGTCCTTGTGGTTCTTCTGCTGTTGGCAGCGCTAGCGGGGCTGTAACGTTACCAAAACGTTACAGTTACACAATCAATTGTGTCAAAGGAATTTGATGTGATAGTAGTCACAGCTTTTAGTCTTATTGACATTATTTTAATAAGTTACAAGGCAAGCTAACTTGTATTGTTTTGTTAAGTCAGATAAAGCATGTTTGCACAGTTAAATGTTAACATTATGTTATTCTATTTTTTATGTTAATAAACTATATTCTAAAGTTTAACTAATGACCCCTCTGGTTTCATCAGGGTTCAGGATACTCTTCAAACTGGCAGCATTATCAAATTATATATTGTGATAAATATCGATATTGATCAATATGGAAAAAATTATCGTGATAATATTTTTTGGTATATCATCCAGCCCTAGTCAGCAGCTTCAGGTTCCTCTGGGTTCACATCAGCAAGGACCTGACCTGGACTCACCAATGCCATCACAAAGACAGCCAGACAACGGCTCTTCTTCCTCTGCAGGCTGCGGAGGCTCAACATGGACTCCAGGATA
Source organism: Oplegnathus fasciatus (assembly GCA_003416845.1). Lineage (NCBI taxonomy): Eukaryota > Metazoa > Chordata > Actinopteri > Centrarchiformes > Oplegnathidae > Oplegnathus > Oplegnathus fasciatus. The sequence goes on along the minus strand of NTHP01000258.1, from coordinate 810,689 downwards.
CTCTGCAACTTCTACAGCTGCACCATAGAGAGTATCCTGACTGGCTGCATCACCGCCTGGTATGGCAGCTGCACTGACCGCTCTCAACCATAAGACTCTACAGAGGGTGGTGAAAACTGCTCAGTACAGGATCATTAAAGACCCCAACCACCCCAGCCACAAACTGTTCTGCCTGCTGTCGCCTGGGAGATGGTACCGCAGCATCCAGTCCCGCACCACCAAGCTCAGGGACAGCGTCATCACTCAAACCATAAGACTACCTGTCTACATCCTGATCCTACCGGTCCTTACTGCTTCTCATTACGCATATACATTTACTGCATTACTGCACAACCTGCCTACATTACAGTTTATACATTCTATCATTACTGTACACCTGCCTACCACAGCATGTATTTTATAGCTCATTTTATTTTAGTTATATTATTCCTATATTTTAACTTCTGCAGTATTTTATGTCTTAGATTCTTTTATTCTCTGATTCTCTTCTTTTTCTACGCATCGTATGAGCACTGCTGGAGGAGGCCTGAGAACTAAGACTTTCATTGCCAACGACTCCTTCTCTGGAATTGTTGTACACATGACAAAATAAAGAACTTGGTGTATTTTTTTCTGCCAATAAATCAGTTGAATGAGCTGATACAGAGCTTGGTTAGAATAAACATCCAGACTCTTGGTGGCAAAAGACTGATAACTAATGTATAATAGAGCACTGTAATGTACTGTAACTCAGTGGCATGTGTGTTTAGCGTGCATTAGAGTGACTAAGATGTTAACCCACCTGATGGTGGATAATAACGTTTGGATCCCGACAAATTGGACAGGGGTTTCCACATGTCTTGTCTCCTCTCTACAGGAACAGAAAGAGTGTTAAGGTTGCTTTAAATAACAGATGTGATGCGTGGAACTAAAAGTGGATTCAAATAGAAATTTTACAATGCAGGTCTTGCGCGTCTTCTGTGGGGGAATGCCTCCTTTGTGGTTCCTCCTGTAGTCTGCCCACATTGGATTGGTCCCATACCTCTCAATGTACTCTGTCACGGGAAAGGAACATACTGTAAAACCAAGTGTAAAGGCAAAAGATGAGACTTGATTTTCCCTTGCATACCTTCACTCTCCAGGTAATCCCAGGGTCTGTCCTTGTAGCGGGAGAGAGCCTCCGCAGCCTGAGCAGCATCCTCATCCCGGAGTGATGCTGCTTTGCAGAAAAAGTGACTTGGAGGTGCGAACGGAGAGAGACCCGGACATGTTCTTACAGGTAGTCTCTGCAGACAGGACTGAATGCAAAAGAAAATCACCTCACTGTCATCATCACGACATCCCACTCAGCTTCATACTGGACCGCTTGTTGTCATCTAGTGTACAATTAAAGGGGCCGCTTAGGCCAAATGTTCCGTAACATGGGGGTAACATGACAACATGAATCAATCACGTGTCCTTCGGACACCGGAACTGTTTACGTATAAATACCGACAAGTTATTAAATTATAATTAAATTAAGTTCATGTAAGGGTCATTTACAGTAGCGCTACTCTTGGCTAACTAGCTGGGTAAGTTCAGACACTGCACGGCGAAGGGATCCAACGTCCGGCGTTTCTTCTGACATCAACATGTACAAACTGATCACTAATAAGTAAATCGCATGACGGTATAACAGCAAAATTAAACGTAATACCTGATACTGTCGTAATGGATGTAAAATTGAAGGCGATAGACGGTACAACACCTTCCCGATGCCTGGGATGGAGGCAGCCATTTTTGTTCTGTCATACCGGGGTTGTAGGTGAAAGGTGAAAGATCACGCGATATTGTAGCCAGCGTTATATCAAGCGTTAAATTATAGTTACATCAAAATGAAATCATTATAAATTCTTTATATTGTACGTAAACACACATTTTGCCGTTTTTATTTTAGTCAGTTGGGTATAGATGATTATTAAAATACTGCGTTCTCTCTGACTGGCGCATGTGACCATCACGGTCTTGACAGACAAACCAGTCGCCATTTTGAAGAAATATTATTAACTAAATTTGTAGATCAAATAATCACTACAATCCAGCTAAATCGACGAAATGCCTTAGTGTTCGTTAATATCTACCTAATACTATAAGTACACAGTACTTTCAACGTGAATGTAGGGAGTAATTCAAAATACTAGTTTCCAAAATATGAGATACGCCATTATGCCCTTGTCAGGACGATGAAGGTCGCTTATCCACCATTTTGTTTCAGCGAAAACGGAGGAAAAAACGTGCATGTGACGTAAAAAACGTCACGTAGTATAAAAACTAAGTCCCTCCTCTTCGAGCTCATTCCTGGATTTGGTCAAAGGTAAGTCAAGTCAGAAAGACAGTAAAGCTTGTTTTCAACATTTTGTCCGTCTTGAATGCGAAATTCCTGCTGAATGTAACTAGAAACCAACAAAGGACGTTGATGTAGACGAAGGACGACGAAATTTGACTCGAAATTAAATGTGTATTTTTTGTGTGTTTTACAGGTATGAATTTGCTTTGCCGAAGACTGAACCATCGAGGACTTTGAACAACTCTACTCAAATTCATATTTTTTTCTTCAAGTAATGGACATTTGATTACTATTTTTGCCTCCAGTTTGTTCCTGAAGGAAAGGCTAGCCTTTAGCTATCACAGCCCCACCCATAAGAAGTATTTCAGTTGATATTAAAACCATGAAGGTTGACGATATAAAATTGATGAAAAAAGAGATATAAGTGCCTGAAAAGCACACTCTAATATACCCGAGACGCTGAGGATCTATAATACCAGTAGTAAGTTGATTTTAACGTTAAATTGAATCGAGATCAATCAAATGAAAAGGGTCGTATATAATAGGCTAGCTAGCGGTAGTAAGTTAGCTTGGTTCTTGGCAAACAATTTGAACATAGACAATCTTATAGTATGAGCTCACACAGGAAAGTGGACGGAGGCATAAGGCTCCGTTTCTTTGTGTGTGAGACTGAATGGACGTATTGTACAATAAAACTAATTATAACCAGTAAATTCGTAAAATAACCATAAGCAATCTATTCATAAAGATTGCCGTAGGCATAGAAAGCAAATTCCAGCTCATGAAGTCGGACTTTTTGCCTGCCAGATCTGTTTTGTAGGGGCTGCTCCACGGAACGAACACCCATTGCAATCTATACATAAAGATTGCGTTAGTTTGAGGATTGTGGACATGATATGAAGTACTGTGTGTGTTGAAATGTCGATAATTATAGCACAGGGACTTCCCGAAAGCCCGCATCATGTACTCGGCAATCTGTGGATAAAGATTGCAGGATGACTCAAGCGAAGTGATCTTTCGAAGCACAAACAGTCGGGATTGACAAATATGGTGGATTGGTTGTGGTTTGCTTGTCGTCCTCGGACAGCTCCGGGGGGTAGCTGTGTCCTCCTCGGAGCAACATTTGGGAGTTTTTACCAAAGTGAAACGCGGGAGTATAGACTGACGTCCATCGCACTGTCTTTGTACCACACGCGTATGGTTCGCTCGATGTCTGGTGCACATCGCCTTGTTTTCTATCACCCAGCACCGTCTTTGCTCTGAGAGCCATTGTTGCTTGTGTAGGGATTGGTTTGCCGTCGTCGAAGTGGTTAACGGAGGGAGGGCTCTGATTAGCAGTCAGCCTCCAGCTCCCTCCCCATTGTCAAGCAGGTTTAGCCACAGGAGCGGGCCTGTTCTCAGCTCTGACAGATGTCTGGATAAGCGCTAGCCATTTATAGGCAGCGTGAACTGCCCTTATATAACCGAGGGCGTTATTTGGTTAATTGTTTCTCCTTGATGAATATGCCTAACGTTAGTTGCCTTACTCATAGTCAAGTGTGATGTTGCGCAACCGTTATACAAATGACAGTAAATAATATTTTTTGTAGGTTTGGTCATGGAGTACAAGCATAGGTTGTTTTGCCACACTACCAGTGATGTATATAACAACACCACAGTGTGACTGTGCACAAATAATGTTCTTTCCCCCACTGAACCAGGGCCATGTTTAACACTGACTTTGTGTATATGTGTAACAATTGTGACATTTACAGGAATTGGGTTATTTGCAGTGTTGTGGAGGTCTGAGACTATATAAAACTTCTACTACAACAGTTACACGGGTAAGACCTAACTGATTCCTCACATCATGACATTTCCGATTAATTGATTTCCACCAGAATGACAGGTTCTGTACATGAATTGACAAATTGGCACGAAAACAGTTTCATTATAAAATGCATAAACATGGAAAGTAAGTGCATGCTTACGAGGCTCAACCCAAGCAGTTATATCATGAACCATTTGGGGGTTATTCATAAGACCTTATGTCATGATAATTTTTAAAATCCATAAAAGCCAATTGACTTAGTGTTGGCTGTCTTTGTTTGGATCACTTGGGACTTTTCAAAGATAATAAGTAGACTTAATGAAATTATGAAACATCCATCGCTTTTCACTTTGTTTTACAGTTAGATTACTGTGTGACAGTTCAGACCATTGTCATGTGATGTTTCACTAACAACTGTATTCATCTGAAATGCATTTCTCATTGTGTAATTACAGTTTAGTGCCAGTGTGTAAACATAAACTAACCTGTAGGTGGCAGTAAGTGGCCCGACTTGTTCCCTCTGGCTGGAACAGTTGACAGTGATTTCATTAACACCCCTGCAGTCCTATATGGATACCTTCAGTCAGATAATCACACTTGAAAGGGCACAGATGAGTATTTAACAAACTAATTCTACAGTTTTCAAGCATTTCATACTTCATATAGTTACCTTCAATCACATTTTAATTTGTTGGTGCGTATTATCTGAACTTGTACCATTCATCTTTTCATCAGGTGCCATATTAATTAGAAAATAGGTTTTTACAAGGCACTGTTGATGTTTCTGTTTCCTTTCTCCTTGTTTGAGTTGCTTTTTTGCACAAATGTGAATGATTGTGATAGACATGTGCCATTAAAAAGTTGATCAATCGTTATCAGTAACATTTCTTGCAAAAAGTCCTCTCTTTGGCTACTTTTGTTCTAACGAAACATTGACCTTTCACCTCGTTTTGTGTTTGATACATATAAATGTAATACATATATTTGTAAATATAGGTAACAGTTGTAGATATTGAGTACAAATTAATAAAGTTTGTTTAGGGAAACAGTTAAATTAAGTAAAAAGTTAGGTTTAAAAAGTTGATTTAAAGTGAATGAGTAACATTTTGTACGTCAGTTTCATAAACATGCAGTTTTGTCGTCTGCCCTGCTGCTGTCTCTTAAATCAGGACTGGAATAAATAGTGTTGCCTCACACACAAAAACGAACATTGTGTCAGACTATATGTCCTGTCCTGCAAGTAAAAGTCCCAGAGTGGAGACACTCTGGCACTGAGGAATAAGTTACAGCGTCCTGCCCTTGTCCCTGCTGAACTGGTGTGAAGTTGGCCCCACGAACCACTCCAAACATCTCAAGTATGAGGCAGCCGCTAAAGCCATCATGCACTGTGGATGTTTGACTGCCCGAGCAACAGAGAACTGTGTGGCTGGAAGAAAGCCTGATATTCAAATTAAGAGTGCTCTGCTCCTGAATCACTACTTTGTAAATTGGTTTGTAAGTAGGGGTGTTTGGCAGCTTGATGAATATGCTGCTGCTCTAAAGCTCAGTGACTCTCGAGACCTTGTTTGTCGGCTCATGGTGTTGATGTCCTGATTTGTGTGTTGTGTGTCAGTTCTTTGGACCTTGGTGTTAATGGATTGTCCTTGATACAGACAGGTTGGTGTTGTGAATCACTGAATCACTGAAGCGAGATGATTCATAGTGGAATCTGGATGATGTTTAGTGGTGAGGTGAATCTGACTCTTCTGTTGTTGGCCTGATACGGTTTAGATTGATGTGAAGCGACTTTTGAGCCTTGATGGGACTTTTCTGGTGTAAAACAGATTGGGACTGTTGAATCCGAAATTCTAAAGATAGCGTGGGTGGAATTCTGTGGCATGGAGCTCCGTTTTCTATTTGACAGGCAAATAGTCCTCATTAAATAGCACTTTACCAAAGACAAAAGATTGCCTGTACATACCAGAACATGTGATACACTTATGTCCTGTTGGCACATGTGTTGATTATTTAAGGTGTGTTTTTCAGATATGGCAGGGGGACCAGTGGACCCCAGAGAGATTTTGAAGGGTGTGGAGGCTCTGCTGGGGAAGGATGGAGAGCTCCGCAGCCTGGAGGGAGTCCCAAAGGTGTTCAGGTGAGGAATTGAAATTAAACATGATGCATTTCTGTGTCATGACTGTTAAACCTTGATCTTAACAATTGCATGATGACTCTTACACAAAGTGCAATTTTAACACCTTTTTTTTCCCATGCAGTCTGATGAAAGCTTCTACCAAAATGGTCAGTAGATGTATGTACCTGAACATACTGCTGCAGACGAAATCCCATGATGTTCTCAATAGGTAGGCCTTAATTCTACTTTGTATACTGTATATTGCAAGTCTTGGTCTGTATTAATATTAACACAGGGATGAATAAAAGTATGAAAACAGTCCATTCAATAGGAAGAACTGTGAACTCTAACAAAAAACTCACTTAATCCAAGGTCTGCTAAAAGTGAAATGTTACTGAAATAAACACACATACATTTTTACAAAAGAAAGTGCTCTTTCTCATCGTGGTATTCTAAAGCAATGAGTGGAATGTTCAAACTTAAATTAAAAATTTTAAACAGTTAAGTGCATAAATTAACTCTATAAGTTGGGCTGAAACCATACCGCACTTATTAATAAATGTTACTTGAGTCAGTAACAAATTACAATTAGCTTTCTTCTTATAACACAGTTTCACATGACTGTATTTTTGTTGCATTCATTAATTCAATATCACTCGTTCAAAGAATGTTTTTCAAGGGTGATGTCAACCTCAATGTAGTGGCACACTCATCTGTTGAATTCATGTACTGTTTTCATTAATATAGTTGGACATCTATTGTGTTGAGCAATTTGTCATTGCAGGCCTCCTTCATTATAAATCAATTGTTCCCTCTTTCATCCAGGTTTATCAGAGTTGGTGGCTACAGGCTGCTCAACTCCTGGCTCACCTACTGCAAAACTACCAACAACTCCCCCCTGCTGCAGCTCATCCTGCTCACACTACAGAAGCTGCCTCTCAAAGTGGACCACCTCAAACAGGTACGGCCTCAGTTTATCCACCAGAACACACCTCCAGTACGCTATACAGGTAACTGTAGCATATAACCAACAGTTTTTGCTTTTATCTTCTCCCAGAACAACACAGCCAAGCTGGTGAAGCAGCTGAGCAAGAGCGCAGAGACAGAAGGTCAGTTTGCTTGTGCATCAAAAATCCAAACTCTTAAATGGAGATATCCGTGTTCATCCCACTAATATCTTGTATTTTATGTTTTAGACCTGAGGAAGTTGGCGTCTGTGCTCGTAGATGGCTGGATGGCTACAATCCGCTCCCAGAGTGTCTCGAGCAGTGGCAACTCTCCTGCTGGTACAGATCGATCATTTTACTTTTAAATGTCTCTCTCGGTGTCACAATGGCTCCTCCTCGCAACAGTTTGTAACACACTCTTTATTCATCCTTTAGATAAGAAAAAGAAGAAAGAGGAGGGCAAGGTTCCAGTGCGTGATGTGAAGGAAAAGAGTGGAGACGAGGAGAAGAAGAAGGAGAAACCTAAAGCTCATGCACCCAGCCACGCAAAGATTCGCTCCATAGGTAAACTTAACCTGATGAACAGTGATGTAGTTTGCACTGAATGTTAGATTTTAAAAAATTCAGTATAAAATAATCAACATGTTTTGTGTTGTGTAGGATTGGAGATGGACACTCCCAACCCAGCCCCTGCTAAGAAGACGCCCACTGCCCCACAGCTGGGTGACAAGTACAACATCAAGCCTCCAGTCCTCAAGAGGCCAAGGTACTGTACCCCTGTAGGCCCTTTGCCTCACTGTTGCCTCATTTCCACTGAATGGTACGGCTTGGCTCAGCTTGACTCGACTCGCTTTTGGTACCAGATACTTTTCTCGATTTAGTTTTCCACTGCAGATAGTGCCCCCTCAGTGTAGTCGGAATTCTTAGCTGATTGTCATTGCTACACCCCGTGAAATGAACTACTGCGACACAATATGAAGCAACAACGTAACGTAACAAACGCAAACAATAGCACATAGGACAAATAATAGCACTAACTAATGTTATCTGCTTTTGTGTGGCTTATTACCTAGCTCACTCGCTCACCAGGGCTCCATAAAGCAGTCTTCGTCAACATGTTGATTTTACACAAGTTTAATACGATTCTAGTGACGAGAAGACTCTCTGACCAATCAGATGTCTGCAGTGTTTTAACGTCACCTTTTAGTATTGGCTCAGCTCGCTTGGAACCTTGATGGAGGCGATACCAAAAAAAGTACCTGGTACTATCCACAATGGAAAATCAAAAAAGAACGGTTCCAAGCGAGTCAAGGCCAGTCGAGCCGAGCCGTACCTTGCAGTGGAAATGAGGCACATTTCTATTAGCACAGCACCATCTTGTGGTGTATTCATGCAACTGGCTCATTGCTGCCCTCTGGTGGCTGATGATAGTATTTACATGTTTCTTTTTATGTTCATTTTCTCTCAACAGCTCTGGTCCATCAGATGCTCCACCTCTGGAGAAAAAATACAAACCTCTAAATACCCCCTCGAACTCTGCCAAAGAGATCAAAGTCAAGATCATTCCAGCACAACGTACGATTAAACACACATGCATTTAAATACAAGATCACATTTTCATTGTATTTTAAAGAGATGATAGTGATGTAGCAGCTGTGGTGTTCACTGCTCTCTTGTGTCGTCACTGCAGCGATGGAGTGCACTGGGTTCTTAGATGCTCTGAACTCTGCCCCAGTGCCCGGGATAAAGATCAAGAAGAAGAAACCTAGTGGTGGTACAACAACTAATGCCAAGGCCGTCTCCCCCACGTCTAACAAGGTACTGTTGTCAGTCCAAAACACCCTCAAAATATACAAAACTAAAATTTATTATATTTATTTATTTATGATTCAAGTCTGGTTTTCCAAATTCCCAGAACAAATCTAATTCTGCTATGTTAGATTTGAACCATTTTAAGCATGATAGACTGTGCTGTGCTGTCTTTATAATAATTTCCACTCCCTGATGTTGATGGCTGTTGCAAATAAGTGAGGAGATAGCTGAATCAGAGCATCAGTCTATCTCCTCATGCAAGAGTCCAAGAAGTAGGAACTGTTAGCTGTTAACATCTTTATCTGTTTATCCATAAAATCGAATTCTAAACGTGGGTGTTAAACCAGTCGTCTCACTCTTGTTCCTTTTTTGTCCTCAGGCGAGTCCATTTGACACCAAACCCTCTACGTATTCTTCATCTTCTGCTAAACCGTCATCTCCTGAAGCTGCTGCTTCCACCACTCCTGCTGATGAAAACCAGGAGCCGGAGCAGCCTGGCACCCCTGTTCCCTCTGAAGACCCCGAGGCCTCTGACAATGGTAAGTTCCTTACAAACTCACCTACATGGTTCTTGATGATAACAAGAGCTTAATGAGTTTCTTTGACACTATCCGCCCGGCGATAGCGTGATGTTTTCGTGTTGGCCGTCCCATTCTCGTGAATGTGATATCTCAGGAACTTCTTTAAATTTGGCACAGGGTGAACTGATTAGATTGTGGTGGTCAAAGGTCACTGTGACCTCGCAAAACACGTTTTTGGCCAGAACTCAATAATTCATACGCTAATTATTACAATATTTCACACAAATGTCTAACAGGATAAAATGATGAAGTGATGACATTTTTTACCCAAAAGGTCAAAGGTCAACTTCACTGTGACATCATAATGTCCTTGAAAAAC
>NTHP01000258.1:770434-790379 GCA_003416845.1 Oplegnathus fasciatus | reverse complement strand
TGAAGCTGTTCTGGCAGCACGTGGTGGCCCAACACCTTACTGAGACACTTTATGTTGGTTTTTCCTTTAATTTGTCATCCGTCTGTATGTTAATTCATATATTATAAAATAAATAACAATCTGTTGACAGTAGTCTCAACTCTGATCATTTTGACTGTATTTTTTGTTTCTCTGTCTTCTTTGCACAAAGGAATAGATGTATTGTTTTATCACAAGGCAGAAGTGAAAGATTCAAAAGAGAAAAGTTGTCTTAAATGACAAAAATGATCTGAAGCAGTGAAAGCAGTGAACTGGTATGTTTAGTGAAAGACTGTTGAGTTAGTTAACACAACACGTGTGTTAGTGTTTCTCAGCTTTATCTGTGGTGAGTTCAGGCGTTCCGAGCTGCTGCATTGTGCTTCACTTTAAACCAGGAAGTTGCATCCTATTTGAGCGGGCCGGCCAATAGCAACATGTGTGTGGAAAGAGTCAGCACCAGATCCGTGTTATCAGGGCAGGGCTGAGTGCAGCTGGTGAATGTGAAGTGTTAATAGGCGCGGCCTTTAACCCTGCCCTTTAGTTCAAATATTGACCATGGCACTGTGACAACACACAGTGACGGAGAGCAGGAGACATGGAGTGAAAGCCGGTACAGAGAGAGCAGAGGGGTAAGGACACCTCAGCACTAAACTTCTCCCACATCCTGGTTACAAGCCAACATTACAACACACAGCACTGACAACAATTATTTATTTAGTAGTTAGGACATTTGTTTTGTCAGAAGAATGCACTGAGTGTGATACAGAGAACAGTATGAGCAAACAGCTTCACAGAGGAATAAAACAGGTATAAAAGGGATTCAAAATGAGATCAAACATGATAAAACAAGAACACATGGGAGATCTAGAGTCATTTCAAAGTCACATAAAGGCAGGAAACAGGGCAGATGTACACCCAGTAGTATTTCTATTTGACTGAATGGTGCAGTCATAAGAAACACAACATATTGATTTGACAAAAACAGTATTAGCACAAGGTCTTACTAGATTTCAAACAGGAGCTTTTCAGCCACACGTCACAGTCTTTATCAGTGGATGCACTTGGGGATGGTTCAGTTTGTCATCTTGTGACGTACAATCACGTGATAACAGGTGGTGGTGTGTGGGGGAGATGGTAACCCCTGTCACTGATATCAGATGTGAATGTCTGCCTCGACCTTTCTCCGGCCGTCCGCTGACTCTTCGTCGATGACCTTTGACCTCTTCCCAGTGGATGCTGTAAATCAGGATTTAACTGGTTTATCTTTGCAACGTTCTTTGAAACTTTAAGATTGACAAATATGCCAACATTTTTAAAGTTTTATGTAATGAATAGGGATAATGCTCTAAATTGTTGGGTTTTTTTGTAGCATTTACCCACAGAAACATTTTGGGATGTCCATTTATGAGTGCTAAACAGGCAGAAGGGAAAACACGACTTTGGGTTGTAGCTCCAGCTGCATACTGTGCCATGGTCATGAAAAACACTCACTTCTGATCGGCTGGCTTCATGTCCTGGCTTTCTCCTCCATCTCATTTGTTACTTGTGTAATGTTTATATATCAGGACAGAGAGAGTTTGTTATCTCTTACATGTCATCCAAGGAAAGTTAATTCCTGCAGGTTTCTTACGTAAAAGTGTCTCATTAATGTACAGAATGTACAGGACTGTCTATCAGTGCCTACTTTTGGCAGAAGACTCTTGTTTTTGGTTTTTTTTGCATTTATTTGACAGCCCATAGTGAAGGGGCAGACAAAAGGGGTGTATGACAAAGACAGGTCCCCGGCTGGAATCAAACTGTGGACACTGTGGCCATGTGGAATGTGCTGTAACCATTCAGCTACCAGGGTGCTCCAGCAGAAGACTCTTTTCATTTTCACCTTGTTTCCAAAAATGCTTAGTGTTTGTTACACACATGAAAAAACTTCACTTTCTAATAAAAACCTAAAATCTCAAGTCCCAATGAAACAAGTCCCAGTTACCTTTCTTACAATATTTGTTCATCACTTTTTAAGAAATGAAATTGCTGTGGGGTGCTATGATTGTAAAGTCCGTAAAAATAAAACAATGAAATAGGAAATAAAATATAACAAAGTATATAAAAGTAGCACTGAAGGAAACAGACTCCGCAGGAACCTCACCTCACTGATATCACTGACGCTTGGTAGATGGGTACCAGTGATGTTCTGGGTGGTTGTAATCACCCGCCGCAGAGCCCTGCTGTCCTGGGTCGTGCACAAACCGTGACAGCTTCTCTGTGATGCTGATTCCCCGGAACTTAAAATAACTGTTGTTATTTTCAAAGTGTGTGAAGACTGAGTGGAGGGCAGTGGAGATCGCATCCTCTGTGGATCTGTTGGCTCTGAATTCAAACTGGACATAACCTGGGACCAAAACTATGAAGCCGTGTCATGCTCCCCCACAACTCCACCCCTCATATAAATACAGCAGTCAACTGTCAGCAGTGTGGGCAGCATGGAGTATGGAAAAACTGCGAGCATACAATTGAGAGTAGCACTAGTAGACATGCTACAGTAGTAGAAATATTATCTCTACTACTTGTAAACTGGTAATTTGCTGTGTTGATAAGTGTAACAGTGTTTGGGGCAAATTTACACCCTCCCCATTCATTTTATCCCCCCCACTGTCTCTGCTCCATCCTCACTAGGCTCTGAACCACCACCTTGGCCCTCAGTGAAGGTGGAAAGTTTGTGGGGAACGTCTGTTCTGATTTTGTTTTCTGCTCCTTTTTTATTTCTGTGTGTTTGATTAGAGTGCTGTGTGTTGTGGGTGCTCGTAACTTCTTGTGCTCACCTGTTTGCTACCACTTTCTACCTGGCACCCTTTAGAATTATAAGTTGTTGACAGGACAATCTCACCTCAAAGTCCATTCAGTAACTTTTCCATCGCATCACATGATCTTCATCAGCAGATGATGGAGTTGCTCAGTTGTCATGGAAATGTAGATGTTCAAATTTAAATTTTTCTGAGCACTTTAAGGACTTCTCGTCCATGTTGTTTAGTTGCATGTTTATTTTTGACCTTGGTAACGGCAGTTGACTGAAATAAGTTGTAACTAATGACTTTATTAATGGTTAATAAATGATCTTGCTTTATAGATCAGTTATAAGCCATTGATAAGAACACCTTTTGGGTTTCCAGGTTGTGAAAAATCTCTCCGGTGAGTCATTAATAAATTACTTCCTCACTTTCTAATAAGCCACGTAACGTTTAGTAAACATTAACAAACCATCAAGTCTGCAGTTACAGTTGCATGTAGCTGCACTACTAGAAAAAAGAAAACCCCAAAGAACAAACTCAACCCCCCAAATATTCTCACTGTCTAATAAGCAAGCAACAAAAGTTAGTAAATCATCAGTTATTATAACTGTTGATGACTCATTCATAAAGGGTTTTTACAACAATCTATCATATCTGCAGCTGTAATTGTTAATAAGTGGTTAACAAAATCTCCAGAAGGTCAGAGGTCAAACAGGCTGCGGATGGATTAAAGAGCTAAAAAGACAAAGCAAACTGCCTTCTGGAGGAGGGTTGTCCCTGACCTGGCAATCAAAAGATGCTCTTATTAAATAAATGATTTATTAACCATTAATAAAACATTAATTACAACATATAAAGCCTTTATAACAGGTGCTAAGCTATACCATGTGTCTGACATTAAGAGCCAGGATATTTGAACAAAACACACAAATGTTTTCTTTTTTGTTCTTTGTAAAGCCCTGTCACTCTGTTCACTGCTCAGGATGCCTCACAGATCAAGCTTACTGAATACAAAGAGAGGGAAAGCTCCACCTTTAAACATCAGTGCAGGTAGAGAGAGCAGAGAGTTGAGGATGAGGAGTTGCTGCTGCAGTAAAAGGACCGATTTAGCGAGTGAAAGGCAGATTGGTTGTCAGGAGGCCCAGGCCGGGCTGAGACGGAACAAAGCTGCCATTGATAGCAGCAGGACACACTGAGCTCCCTGCTGCCGGACACTGGAGACTGTTGAGATGCCTCGAGATAAAGCTCGGGCAGAACACACACAACAGCTTCTATTTGAATTCCTTCATGTCCGTTAATGTTAAGAGATTGCGCAATTTAAAATGCTGTAATTAGAAGCTGCTTCAGTTTTGAAACGTGTCTTATAATGTAAAGGCTCAGACTGACTACAGGAATACAGGATTCCATGCACCATACACGTGTACCTGAAACCTGGCTGTCAAACACCACTCATTGTTCATCTTCAGGACTGAATCAGTATGTTGACTTTGGAAAGACTCACTCAGTGGAACCTTTTTTGTGCCTTGAGCCAATCACATAAAGACCAATCATCATTCCAGCCTCTGATCCTCAATTATATGCTGACTTGTCCTTGGATCCGAGCCAAACGTCCCTCTCACCGACACCACACATGAATCCGTGTGCGCAAAATATGAATAAAACGGATTATTAATGATCAATCACAGCGTCCAAACTGCAACAAATGATTAATATAAGAGAATTAAATCGCAGTCGCGGAGACGCAAAAACAGAATACCAAATCCGTTAAAAAAATTCAGGTGATTTAAAAGTGCGCTGCTTATTGGCACGCGCACATGAACGGTAGACCACTTGTAATAGCTGTCATAACACACTACAGTCTTCTGATATATTCGGCTTATAGATAACATTGCAGAAAAATAAGAATCTTCATTTAGAATTGGTTCCTGTTGTTCTCTCTCTCCCAAACTGAATCATTTTAGAGGAACGGGATTAACAAAATAAGAGGCTTAATTTTTTTCCAACTATCAGAATAGGCGCTGCTCCATCATTATGACCTATGCCGATTTTAAGGGTTCATTCTATCATAACGTAAAGTGTTACGCTTATGATCTTGCATCACGATGTCTTTGGCAATGCACCGGAAACATCAAATTACCCATTTTCCCATGGGAGTTTGGTTTGCAGACAAAAACGTTTAAGGAAGTTTGTGTCACCGTGGCATTCCAGCACAGAGAAGGCGCGTGGGGGATGGGAAAAGGGCGGGCCCGCAGTGGAACAGGTGTTTAAATACGGGAAAGGTGAGAGTGGAGGTACAACAGATCCTGGAGCTGCGGTCCACCTTCATTCTCACCTGACCAGTCGGGAACAGGTAAGATACCGGGCCTGTCCTCCAGGCCACCGAACTCTTTGGTATGCTGCATTTTAACTGTAGGGAAATTAATAAAACGTCTAAATGCTGCGTAACTACAGTCAAGTTATTCAGTGTCAGGGCAGGAAAAAAGTGCTAAACTACTCAGTTAATTCAAGTTCAAGTTCAGTATAGTAGAGGTAAACCTGATAGTTTAAAAATGTAGAAAATAAAAGTACAAAAGAAAAGGTTGGCTAATTTATCTTAGAAATAAGTATTAAAGAGAAAACTTCAAGTTAGTTTTAATTGACCAGAAACAAGAGTGAGAAGACTACTAATTATTTAGCTGAATAGATGAGAGAACAAAATGATAAATCAAAGTAAAGCACTGTCATCACAACTCAACATCTTCTGATGCTGCACTGTGTGAAAGTGTTTGAGAAAGTCAGTCACCCTCTGGTGGCACCACAGATTGAAATTTTATTTAAAAAGATCCCTCAGGCTACGTTGCACTATTTGATTGCAGATGATCTCTGCTCCATTCCAGACTATTATGGTACTTTGCTGTATCTATCCCAAAAGTCTGTGATTCGAATTCTAACTATACTATGATTTTGTAATCACTTTTAGCAACTTAGAAATAGCTGGTAGGCATAAATACAGATCCTGGGTGTCCTGAAAGCCAAATGGGGACCCGTGTAGCATGTCATGCCTATGTCTACGTAGGTCAACACTTTTCCTTCTCTAAAGGAAGGAGAAGGTTCAGTTTCTTCCATTTTTAACAAATGTGATGTAATCTTGATACTGTTTCTTCTCTGATCACACAGTTTAAACATTTCAAAAAGTTCAAATTTTGTGATCTGCCTTTGTCTGTTCCTCATGTTCCAGTAAGCCTATAAAGATGATCAAAGCGGCGTTGTCAGTACTCTTGGTCCTGGTGGCCGTGTCCTCCGCCTTCGGGAAATACACCCCAAAGTCTGGCAAGAGGATCCCTCAGACTCTGTCCAGAGGTCTGTGAGCATCACCTGCACCTCTAAGGCTGAATGATTGAAAGTATAGTGTGATATATATTGAGATAAAGCAGAGTCTGTCATTGGTCTTAAATGGTGTTCATGTCTGTCCAGGTTGGGGTGATCAGCTGGTCTGGGCTCAGACTTACGAGGAGGCTCTCTACTGGTCCAGGTCAAGGTAAGAAATAGTTCTAACGCTGACATTAAAATGTTAGTTTAACTGTGACATTGACGTTAATTAAAGTTGATGATTAAATGTAAGTGAAGCTGATTTGTGTTTTAGAAACAAGCCTCTGATGGTCATCTTCCACCTTGAAGACTGCCCACACAGCCAGGGTGAGTCTGACTCCTGCAAACAACCTAGCTGCTACTGTTCGGGTCATTAAGTTACTCATGCAGAGAAAAAATGTTCTGTTGAATTAAGAGCCAAACCTATTTGAAGAGTCCGCAGTCATTTGTTTGCTCGTGTGTGACGCCACCTCGCACATCCTGGTGCTGTTCTGCACCAGGCTCACGTGCTGATAAACGCTGGACTGAGTTGTAGAATTAAAAACCTGTTTCTCCTGCAGCACTGAAGAAGATTGTTGCCGATGACAACAGCATCCAGAAAACTCTCGATGAGGACTTCATCGTCCTCAATCTGATAGTAAGTTATTGGACTTTTCACATTTGACTGCCAGGCTAAACAAAGTGTTTAAAGGTGTGTACCACTGAATCTGTATCCAAGTCTGAGCTGCTGAACTATAAAACCCTGTGTCATACTAACGTACAGCTCGGATACCTCATAGGTTATTCATTCATTTTACTGTTCAGCATCAAAGAACCTGCAAACTTGGTTTCAAATGTTAAGTATTTCTCTGTAATATTACATGTTCAGGACTAAACAAGTAACAATCAAAGTTAAACTTTTGGAAAAAACATTCTTAGTTTTTGTTTGCCAAACATGGAACAGTCAGCATAAGCAAACAACCCTCCAACTGTCATCACATTGTCATTCAAATGCTGCTAAACTGGTACACAGAAATAAGTGACATCACATTTTTCAAGCTGAGCCTCGACCACTTAAAGCCAGTGAGAAGAGCTCAGACGAAAACATAACATACAGAATTCTCTCATGTCAAATAATCATCAAAATGTAACGATGTCATGATTCAGACTCTTTTTTTCTCACCCACAGTATGAAACCACAGACAAACATCTCTCTCCTGACGGACAGTATGTTCCCAGAATCATTTTTGTCGGTAAGAGCTTGTAATCTAACTTTTCCTGTAAGTCTGGTAACACATCCCTTTCATAGATTAGGTTACTTACCTTTAACGTAACTCTTTGTTTCCTGTTAACAAACAAACAGGCCTATCATCGGGCTTTAGCACATTGTCGTCAAGGGTGAAAGTTTCAGTTTTCACACAGAGCATCTTAGCTGTAAATGTGTGAGTGGATGACATTTTGACCTTAGTTCTCTTTTATGACACTACCAGTTTAATTAAGTGTTTCCTTTCAAACCAAAGCCATTACTTACTTACTATTTACTATGTCAACACTACTACTACTATTTCATTTTCCTCCTGGGGGTCAATAAAGTCTTATCTTAACTGTAAATTGTTTTATGACATGCAATAATTCAATAAAGCTATAATGTTGGTTGTAATGCTTCACTTATAGTATTCAGCAGAGGAAGAACTATTCAGATTGCTATTCAGATAGCAATACTGCAATATTAAAATACTACAAGTAAAAGTCCTGCTTTAAAAATGACCCTAAAGTAAAAGTATTATTAGCTAAATGTGCTTAAAGTAAGTATTATAATGCAGAAAGGTATCTCCTTGTGAGTGTTATACTATTATATGTTATATTATTTCATTATTATTATTGTTGATGCATTAATGTGGAAGTAAGATTTTCCTTTTGTGGTTGGTCCAGGTGGAGGTTATTTTAACTATACTGTTGGGTATGTCTATAACAGTGCATCATCATCATCACATGTTTGTATGTAAAATCTTAATCTGTAAGGGAACTGGTAATTATAGTTGTCAAATAAATGTAGTGCTGTAAAAAGTACAATATTTACCTCTGAATTGCAATGGATTATAAGTATAAAGTAACATAAAATAGAAATACTCAAGTAAAGTACAAGAACTCCCAAGAATCTGTACTTAAGTATAGCACTTAATTACCAAAGCAAACATTTGGCCAATCAGAGATATTGTAAATGCACGGCCACATGAACTAACTAATTCTATGTATTTACAACAAGGATTGAAACGTGTCATTTCTTTTTGTAAAATTTACATAGTCGTGCTTTAAAAAATGCCTCTTGACCCACAAAAAGTGACAAATGCAATTTAAAAGTGAATGTCTGTGCAGCTTTAAAAACATGTAAATATATATATGACCGGCAGCATTTGACTTCTTAAAATGCTCAGAAACAGCTTTGTTTTCCAAGTACACACCACATATAAGGAAGTTGACTTAATGACATTGGTGCCAAGATACTCACCATTCAAGTTTAGCAAACATACAGTTGCAGTAGATGCACACAGATCCTGCCTGCTCCAAGACGGCACCTGAATGCAGTTTTTCAGTCTTTTACTCACCCAGGACCAATAATGTCTCCACAGATCCCTCAATGACAGTGAGGGCCGACGTCACAGGTCCCTACAGCAACCGCATGTATGCCTATGAACCAAATGACATCAAACATCGTAAGTGCTGCAGCCAACACACAAATCTATCCTCTGCCAGCGGTGTCTGTTTGTGTCCACAAAACACAGACTGATTAAATATAAATGTATCCTGCTTCTCCCACAGTGAAGAAAAGCATGGAGGCGGCCAAGAAGCTCCTGAAGTCTGAGCTGTGAGCACGGGGAGACACACTTGTTACCCTCATCCAGTTTATTGTCACCACAGATGCCAATAGCATGCTGTCACCACCGTTTACACATGGAAAACTAAGCACTGGAAAGTTTCTTCTCTTCACCTTCATTTGAAATGTTTTCTCCTTGAATTCCATCCTTGATTCTTACCTTTGTTATTATTGCTGTACACCCAGAATGTCTTTTGAATAAATATGGAACTGTTCATACATACAAGATGGATAGTCTGCTGTTTTATTTGCCAACAGATTGCAGGGAAGTATAAAACTCAAAAGAAGACATGAATAATACACATACCAAAAAAAAAAAAAAAATGATGGTACTTCATTGTGAAAGCATGAAATGAAGGAAATATGCTTTTAGTTTCAGAGCATGGTAAGTGTTAGAGAGCATGGGGATTTATATTCCCTCAGTAAGGCCTGCACGGCATATTAGTCTCCTACAAAACTGCCATTTAGCTGGTTAGCCTGCCAAACCTTTTAGCTAAAGTTTTGGAGGGTTGCTGATAATTAACATTCTTTTAAAACAATTATGGTATCAATAACTGTGAACATCCTGGAGTTGCTGAGAGTAACACACTGTGAGACTTTTACAGAAGAACCAGTATTGGGCTGCTAGACTGCATTCTACAACTGGTTTGTCAAGGTTATAAAAATGATAGTTAACTATTAAACAGCAAAGTACTGTGCTGTGTTCAGGATACATCAACTACAAGTACCATTCAGTCACATCAGCCTCCCAAGTGGTCATTTCAGGGCATTTTGTATTTATCTGGAAAAAAAACATTTTTTACCTCCCTATTAAATAAAAAGTAGCCCAATTAATCTGGCAACAGTGACCGGGTACAGTCGGGTCAGGTTCAGTTTAGGCCCGTATAGAATTCTATTACCTTGTGGACGTCTGTACTCAGATGAGGTCCTGTCTAAACTAGAAAAGTGAGGATAAACATGTCGGCTTTATGTTTTATAGTGGCCAGCAAATGCAAAAGTAAAAGTTCAAGGAAAACTGGAGTTGTCTGATAATATATTTTTTGGGAAGTCATAATACTGGGAATCTTTTCTCATCACTACTTCGAGCCCACAGTATATGAATGTGGCATTAGCAGAATGGTACATAAAGGAACATTTGCCAACAGCTGTCAGGCAGACTGAATATGGATATGTCACAGCCCGGCTCTTAGACTATGACAAAAAATGGGAGACACACGGGTATACTAAACCACAAAGCAATTTATTTACAAAAATAATCAAAACTAACTCAAAATGATAGATGGGAGGAATCTGTAAAGTCAGTTGTGTAGGGTGTGGATGGGTGAAAATGTGCTGCCTGCATGTTGTGCTGTAAAAACAAAGAAAGGAAGGAAACCAAATCAAACAAAGGCGTGGTGTGAGGAAATCTGCCCGTGCCCCGGACTGAGTGCCGCTCTGGCTTTTTATACATGGGCACACCGGGCCCAGGTGTGTCCCACGCCACTGATTGAGCTCCTAATTGGTCTGCAGAACCTGGAGTCAGAAAGCAAAGGAGCATCATCACAGAGAGTCAGCACCTTGGTACACCTTAAGCCTCAAGTCTCAAATTTCTGCCAATTTAGGATGGTCCTGGGTACGGTAGTAGACAATACTACCATGCTGAATACCAAACTGAGAGGGAAAACAAATCTAAAGAATAAAGTTGAGACATTTCTAATTGATGACTGAGCAGTTCTGCCCACTCT
The DNA here is from genome assembly GCA_003416845.1 of Oplegnathus fasciatus. Classification (NCBI taxonomy): domain Eukaryota; kingdom Metazoa; phylum Chordata; class Actinopteri; order Centrarchiformes; family Oplegnathidae; genus Oplegnathus; species Oplegnathus fasciatus. The sequence continues at coordinate 779,655 of NTHP01000258.1, read as the reverse complement.
ACTACTCTTGACAAAAAGCAAAAACATGTGGACAGCCTTGTAGGCTTCTCTACAGTCACTTGCCTGACATGATGTATGTAAAACAATACAGAGTCAGTTAGGCACCTACTGTTGAATTTAACCTGCCAGGCATCCAACAAAAATACTTAAGCAGGTTGTGTGAGGTTTACAATACTTCACTTTCACTTTAAAGCTGCATGTATTTTCTTTTGGCCACGTGAGGGCAGCGGAACAACCTGTAAACACAATATCTGACATTATCACCTTCTAATGTGTTAGCAAGTAGTTGCCTGTTAACACATCCAGCACACACAGAGCAACATGGGCATTCAGTTGGAGTCATGTCCAATATTCATTTTCCTTTTGGCTCTGATTTGGTTTCCACCAACTCCTGAGAAAAATATCTGGCTCCACTATGTTCACCAGCTAGTCTGTGTCTGTCTGTTGTTTGGTGCTGAGAAGGTAGTGTACAGTGGGTTTTTAGAGCTTTTTCACTGAAGACAACTCAGAAAGTGGTGAGACAGAACCAAAACAATAAAGTTGCAGGCTGCAAAATGAAACAATGAGCTGAAGATGCTGCAAAGCTCTATAGAGCTGAAGCTGAGGGGAGCTGCAGAGACATGATGATAATCATCTGTGGGTTCATCACTACAAGCAACCCCAGTTACATACAAGTAAATATGTGACCCATTATTAAAATAAATATATTGATTACAGTCGCATTAATATAAACATTATATTACATTACATTGTATTTATGTAGCTGACGCTTTTATCCAAAGCGACTTACAATAATTGCATTCAACCATGTGGATACCAATCAAAAACCGCAAGAATCATGCAAGTACATCAACTTCATCAATAAGCTGAGCTCATTTATCTTTTCTTTGTTTGTTCGGCCATAATAACCGTTTACTCACAATGCTAGCAGAGACCAGAAAAATCAGTACGCCGCTTCAGATTATATCCTTAACTAAGTTGCTCGGTAGAAGGGAGAAGGGAGAAGGGAGAGTGGGGGGACCAAGGAGGGTAGAGAAGTTAGAAAAGAGTTTTTTGGGACTGGAGAAGGAAGATTGAATTTTGGATTGGAAGAAAGAGCTTTTAGCTGCAGATAAGGAGGCAGAGAAAGAGGACAGAAGAGATTGATAGGCAAGGAGGTCCTCAGGGCGCTTGGATTTCCACCATTTTCTTTCAACTGTCCGTAGGGTGGTTCTGTCGGCACGCACTGAGTTAGACAACCACGGAACGGGAGGGGTTGGGCGAGCCTACCGAGAGGTGAGAGGACAGAGAGAGTCCAGAGCAGAGGACAAAGTAGAGAGTCGGAAGGCATGAGAGAGAAGGAGTCAGGTGAGGGGAGTGATAGGACAGATGAGGCAGGAGAGGAGGGAGACAGCATGTGTTGAAGAGAGAGGCTTCAGGGTTTGAGAGAGGTGGAGAGAGAAGGATATGAAGAAGTGGTCAGAGACATTAAGAGGAGTTACAGAAAGGTCAGTGGTAGAAAAGTTCCTGGTTAATATTAGGTTGAGTTGGTTACCAGCTTTGTGAGTAGGGGGAGGGTGAGAGTGGAGAGCAAAGGAAGATAGTAAAGTTAGCAAATCAGATGTTAACTTCTCTGTCTGGATGTTGAAGTCAATGAGAAGTACAAGCGGGGGGCCATCTTCACAGATGTTGGAATAGGAGGACGTCTAAATCTTCCAAGAATTCCCAGAGAGGACCTGGTGGGCGGTAGAGTACAACATTAAATTTGACCAGATAAGTAATGGACATTCAAAAGGAGTGAAGTGAGGAAGTGAGGAAGCATGAAGAGAGAAAATGTCCATTTGGGTGGGATTAACAAACCGGTACCACCCCCTCTGCTGGAAGGTCTGGGTGTGTGGGTGAAGGAGTAGGCAGAGGAGAGGGCTGCAGGGTGGAAGTGTTCCCTGGTGTGATCCAAGTCTCAGTGAGAGCAAGGAAGTTATTATTACCTAAAGAAAATGTAATTTTTCATTGACCCAGGGCTTCCTTGTGGTGCAGTGTGCTCACCACTTACTGCAGAATGAACTGTGCAGAAACCTGACAGATCACACTGAGGGCACACAGTTTCTACCCACTCAAATGCAATGCATTCTGGGAAATATGCCAATAGCAATAACAATAAGTTTCTTGTTCATGGGTTCTATGATCAGTTCAGTAGATGCTTGGCAGGAATGAACTGTCACAAGTTTTTCTGAACCCTGACAATTCACAGCTCATATCATCTGAAGATGATACTGAGCAGGTGTAGGAGCAACATGTTTACAAGCTGTGTTAAGTAGTGAAAATGAGTTGGTGAAGAATCTATTCATGGAGCACGTTGTGTGATCAGACTGTGTTGTGTGTGTGTGTGTTTAACATCCTGGATGGGGTGTCCACACTGCCAGTACTGAAAGCTTATTCCTGTTGCTGCGTTTCTGAGGTTCAACTGAGACTCTGGTCCTGTGTAATACGCTTCACAAAACAGCGAGAGCGCGGCACAAGTCAGGACTTCCTCTTCCCTGTTTGAATCAAATGAGACTGCAGAAGCCTAAAAAATACAGAAATGAATTTGGCGTGACCTGAATTTATTATGACAGAGGCGTAGGAGGTGCAGGGGAGGGAAAGCAATGTGAAGTCAGCTTTTCTCTGTGGGATGCAGCAGTAAAGTAACATGTAGAATACTTTACACGCCCTTTCAGGCCACACATATTCAGCTCAGTGTATTAGTAAGCAGTTGTAGAGATGGAAATCAAGATTCACTTCTGATTCCAATCACTTTGTTCGTTCACTTTTTTCTAATCTATGCAGTCACATCACCGTTCAAATCCACTTCAGTAGGTGCAACAGTAAGTGAATGCATCACCGTTCATACGGCTGCGACATTCAGCGCTGATTCTGACTCCAGTTCCGTACGGACAGACTGTGGTGCGAGCAAGCCTCTACAAGCACTGTACACGGGGTTCTTTTCACGACTCTAGCTGTTTCTGTGGCTTTCGTGGTCTTTCAGTAAGCTTGTGAATGACAGCTGAGATGACAGCTGCGCTCCACTGCTAAAAGCTGCTGATTCAGTGTCGTCGGCTCATTTAAAGATTCGTTTCCACATGTGCTGCCCTGCTCTAAGCCACATGACAATAACAATAAATTCCCTCATACATTTACGGTTTTCCATGCCAACCACAGTAGAGACAGACCTTCTCAAGCTACTCAATAATCTGAGTAAACAGTGACAATAATAACATTTCTATTCTAGTCAGTGGTGTAATGTAACTAAGTACATTTAACTGAAGTAGTGAGTGGAGTATTTTTGTATTGTTGTACTTTCACACAAGGATCTGTGTACTTCTTCCACCACTGATTTTAGTATTCTAAAGATTTGACTGCAGCCTTTAATACAACGTATCATTAAAAGGCTTTAGAAGTGGGGAGGACTCTTGGGCTCAGTACTTGCCTGGGTAACGTCTTGTTCTGTACCTCCATCGAACTTTTTTCTAGGAAAGTTGACATCATGTGTGGTGTCCTTCAAGAGGCAATGGCCCATTGCTGTTCAGCCTGAGCATGTTGTCTCTTGGCCATTTCATCCAGAAAAACAAAATAGCAAATTGTTTGCTAACTGGAGGTCATTAGTTACAGATATCAGGTACAAATAAACCTCCATCTTATCAACTAAATCTGATCCCTTATCGATACCCTGAAAGTCTTGTTTTCTTGAGCTCCTCATCCCCACAGACCCCCTTGGAGTCAGTCAGCAAAAATCACTTGGTTCAAACCTATAAGGTTATTTTAAATTCCACAGGACATCCCAAAGTCTCCAAAGATACCAAATATGTCAGGCTGAACTTGGGGCACAAGACATAAGTCTTAGGTTTGAATGTTTCACTCAGTGTAGACATCATATAGCTTCAGTGAAAAGCTGGAACAAGCTGATACACTCTATACACTACATGGCCAAATGTATGTAGATACCTGAACATTACAGCCATATGTAATTGTTGAATATGTGATTCCAAAGACATGGGCATTAATGTACTGCTAATTAACATTATGGACCTGGCTTGGTGTGGACTCCCCAGGCCACATACTTTTGGCCATAATGTTTCTAACACCGTCAGGCAGATTGTAAAAAGCTGACTTTTCCAGCTCCATTAAGGTCAATAAAAAGAGGAAACTGGATGTTAAGGGCTTACAAAAAGTCCAAAAATTATTTTAAATTGTCTATTTCCACAGTTGACTTGTTTCTAGAACAAGCTGTTTTAAATGATTTTATCATATAAACAAACAAAAATTGTAGAAAGAAGAAAATAATGAAAAAATACACCCCTGCATACATACAGTACATGCACCTACTGCCACATATGCACACAGATAACAACATACATACTGATATTCATAAACATAGCTTGCACATACAGTGCATACCTACTTACACAAATATTTACGTTCTGTTTTCCACAGAGCCCTGTCTTCCAATATAACATGTTAATCTCATTTACCTTCAGTATAATCTACAGCCCTGTTCGTCCTGTGTTGTCTTTCCCCACTGCAGTAATGTACTTTAAAAGGCCGCCCAATTTGGTCACATAATGATCACCTTATCTCTCATTCTGAACGAGGCAACCTCTCCTATCTGTATAATCCTTCACTTTTCCAGCCCCTTAACAAAACCTGCCTCCCCACCATAATACTAGTCTGGATCATATCTAAAGCTCCACGTTCTGCTGTAATCAAATATAGACTGCTATTAAAATCCAATAATTTAAACAATCACAAATACATTTATGGACCTTCCACCAATAAGTCTGAACTAGAGGACATTCCCAATGCAGAGGTGTCATTTTTCTTGATTATAATGCACCAATCTGTCTTCTTTTGTCTTCTGTCAAGATACTGACACTCAGTATTAGGGATCTTATGAAACAGGTTGATTTGTATTGGAAAGTGGAAGTTGAAATAATCGCACTGTGCTGACATATTTTTTTTACTTGTTTTCAGAAAATAAGACCTTTAGGACTGAATAATAGATCAAATCTTTTTTTTTGAGTTGAATTCTAACATGTCATACACTCCTAAAAACCTAATGATTTTAGAAGAAAGAAACAAAAGCCCAAAACCAGAGAAACTGATTTCTTTTTCTTCCATTAGTGTTTTATTATGGTTTACAGTACAAAGGCTCAGACAGGTGCTTTATGGAATCATCACTGCAGTTCTCATACAGTAGCTTATATTTGTCATGCAAACGGCCAAATACACAGCACACAGCCAGGAGCAAGACAAACTAGACCAGTGACACACACACGCACACACACACACACACACACTCTCACATAAGCAAAAACACTCCCAGGTTATAAACATATATCCTCCTCACACAATATTTCACACATGGTGAAAATAATTTAGTCATATCAATATGCAGAGTGGTGGCTGACATTATTGCATTCAGTGGAACCCACTGTTTTATAGAACAAACAAACAAACAACAAAAAAGGGGAAAAAACTGTTCAGGGTCAACATCTTGCAGGCTGCATAAATACTTCTGGGATATAGAGCAGACTGCTGCAGACAATATTCCCTCTTTTTACACCCACAAGTGCTCAGCGTACTAGCTGTATATGTTCAGTATGTTCAGTGTCAGACACGTTTCTAATGCAGAGTTGTTCCTTCACACACAACAACTTGTTATCAGAACACACTTTACTCTTGAAAACCAAACCAACACATGACATTCTAACAGCGTCACTGCAGCAATCAACGGAAACACACAGGTCAGTCTTGTAAATTTACAGTTAAAGCCCAGAGAAGGTCCGTAAAAGTTGTGAGGTGGTGCAGAGGGGCTGAAGCCATTGCTGTCTCACAGGAAAGCACTGGGGTTCGCTCTGGGGTCCTTCTGGTTCCTGTAGCGATACGTGAGCCATACTCCCAGAATCTGACAAAAGGACGCAGTAACAGTCAGATACTGAGAGCACAGACGACAGTAACATCTGCTTATCTTTGTGTTAAAGTATCTATGTTCTTCTTTTTGTCAACAAATCCTCTGAAAAGACATTCAACCATGCACAATAACAAACTACAGCTCCGTGTTCCATGGCTCAGCCAGCTCTGAGATATTTCATATTTTGCTAAAATGCTCATTATGTTTACTGACAAATTTTGTCATGGCCATTTTAACTTAATTTAATCAAATCAATTCATCTGATACATGATGGCCAGCTAATGATACAAAGGGGAAAAATGAGAAAGCCTACCCTATTTAAAATGTAACCATGGAATTATGTTGATAAATGTAACATTTTGACTACTACTGTCAGCTCAGCAAGGCTCAGTATTGTACTGTAGTGGCCCACTGGGATCTGTGCTAGTCCTCCCGACTGCCACTCTGCCACTGACTGCTCCTGCTCCCCCTACTGCTACAACTGTCATTACTCCTACTACTGTTATTACAGCTACTACAGTTACTAATACTTTTACAAATACTACGGCTACTATGCTAATACTTGCATCTAACAACCCTCGGCAGTGTTGTAGTTGTGTTGGCTCACCTCGGTGAAGCTGAAAAAGAGTCCGATCCCTCCTACAAAGCGGAGAGCCTCTCCAGCATGTTCCTGGATCTTGTCTGCACAGGGCCAACAGGAGTGGTTAGGGAAGCAAGCCTGCAGGAGAACAAGACAAACAACACTCAGGCAGAAAACTCAAGCAAATGCAACTGAATTTTACTGCTATTCTTCCAATGATTCAATCCTGAGAAACAACTGAAAAACCATCAGTTTATTTTAATATGCTGAACTGTAACAGGCGTTAGGAAACATTTCACGATCCAAACTCACAGCGTCACAGGTGAGGTTGGGGTCCACCTGTTTGAAGCCACAGCAGTTGAGGCTCTTCTCCACATCCCTCTGAGTGCTCTGAGAGTTATTCCAGCCCACCTCCAGCAGGTGATCCTGCAGCACACAGACAGGAGCAACATGCCGCATTACTGCTGTAAATGACTGAATCAGTCACAGTGTTTTGACGTGTTTATTCCACACTGTCTTACTGTAAGTGTTTAAAAGATATAGCACATCTCATTTTTAATCCTACTAATGGTTCGGGGGGGTTATCGTTAACATTTTGCCAAACCACTCGGGAAGTGGACAGAATGTGAGTGGTGTCGTTCATGCAGCCCTCAGCAAAATGTCTTAAAGGTGTAGTCTATGATTCTGGAGAAAGCTTGTTGATATTTGAACTCAACAGCCAAACAAATACACCCCTCCCTTCAGTGCTCCTTCAGAAGCTCTCCCCCAAATTCATGGACGTGCATTGCCAAGGTAACGACACTAACAACTGGACTCACCGATTCCCATTTCCAGAGCCAGGGCTGTGTATGAACACTGGATTTCTTTCAGCGCGCACACAGAACAGACAGCTAGTGGACTGTGAGGAGATATTCACTGAGTCTAACAAAAAGAGTACTGGACTTAGGCTTTGACTTCATCTTTAACTGACCATTTTCAACCTTTGTCTTTCTTGAGCTTTCGCATCATTGTCAAATACATTTTTCAATATCAAGTTTATGTGTATTTGTCATTCCATCTATACAGAATACAGGCAACAAAAAAATAAATGACAAATACCAGACAAAATGTAAAAGCATAAAATATGTAAAGTGTATGGCTGCATGAAAGATTGGAGCCTGAACTGGATTCTATCACTTTCTTAACTTAAAAGATAGTGTTTGACAGAAACGGAATCATTTTTGTGACTGACCTTGTGGGGTAGAACACATTCTGCCTCTACAGGACTACAGACTGAAGGCTTTTTAGGAAAAGGGGAAAATTTTAAAAATCACAAATAAAATAAATAATAAATCAAACTCGAATAATTCACATAACTGGAGGTTCTTCAGTGAGAGCAGACTCAAACTTTAATTTGAACACGTTTTCCTGTATGTCAGCTGCTTATGGTGATAAGAATCTTGTAATTTGTATATACATTTATTTTCCTGTGTTCACTTGCAGTCTACTATGCAAATAGCTTATTGGTAAATATCATGATATTTAAGTATATATATCAGTTAATGTATTTGCCTACACGTAAAGCCTACAGTGCTTTTTTCTGCATTTTGAATTTTTCCACTGTCTGATATTACAGACTGCAACTGTCAGAAAAACTGCATCATCATATTTTCTGCTTTGCAGCTGCCAGTGTTGTAAAACAGCGACACCACACTTCATTTCCCCAGGTGTAGAAATCTGTAGAAAGTCGTCTTACTCTGGGTTAAGAGTATTTTAGTCCAAGTTTAACTTTCTGCATGAGTAGTAGGAGGGATGCTGATTCTGAGATGCTTAAAATCCCCATCCAGTCGAAAACGTGTTTTGCTTATTGTAACTGTGTGTGGATGTTTGAGCTGTGCAGAATGCTGTCTGTGCAGAGTGTGACACTAGCGGTGGGTCTAGTTTTCACATTCATCTGCTGAGAGAGAAGGTTTCTCTGTGCTCACCTTAAATGTCAGTTCGGACGTACCAGCAGGATTTCATTTATCACAAATAATTTGGATGCCAATTGTAGTTCAGTATGCAACTTACACAGGCGCGATGTGGAAACGTGAAACTTCCAGATCACATACTTTGAGAATGAAGACATCTTGTGTCCAGTAGTTAAACTTTTGAAATGACCAATATTTGCATCAACAGGAGAGAAGGAGAAGATGTGATTTCAAGAATCTTTAGAGGTAATTTTTTGTGGAAAAAACACAAATTATTATTCAAAGCAGAGTCTTTTTAGATGTCCTAAAACATGTCTGGATGGGATCATTAATAAATATGGGTCCTGAATATGATTCAAATAAGTTGCATGGCAGAATAAAAACAATATTTATGGTATACTGCCCTGCTCCTCCTTCAACAGTCTCCAGAATACATTGTGATGCCCTCAGTTTAGCCTTGTTTTGAATCAGTGTCAGACTCAAGGGGCCAGTATACTCCAGCAGGAGTGCTTGTTGGATGATGGCCGGCTTTTCACTCCACCTTTACCTTTGAGTGTGGCCGTTCGTGTAAAACTGTGCTGCGATTACTGGACTGTGTCCCATTTCTAGAGCTGTCTGCTTTACAGCTGCCTTACACATACTTTTAAATATGGGTCATTCTCAGGGGTGGAAGTAACGAATTAAGTTTACCTCTCACTACTGTAACTAAGTTGTTTTTTGAGTATTTTTAAAAATCAGTCATTTGACTTTCACTTAAGTACTTTTT
>NTHP01000258.1:723232-770405 GCA_003416845.1 Oplegnathus fasciatus | reverse complement strand
TTTTTATCTTGAGTACTTTGCATCTGTTACAGGGTAAGAACAAAAGTCACATGAAAAAGTCATGATAAACTGGAACAATGGAACAAAAGAAAGGAGTCGAATCAGCAGCTGCAGCAGAGAAGAAGCTGCTCATGTGTCTGGGGCCGCAGGAGGCTAGAGCTCCATGTCCAGAGAGGTGACACTCTGCACTCAGCTGACACTTTGGAAAACGTACGTGTTCTAAATGTTTATGTTCACTGACCGAGTGTCAGGGGGTCTGAGAGGTGCAGTCGTATTAAGTAGTGAGTATTAAGAATTACGTCATTATGGGTTAAAGTTAGCATTATTAATTAGGTAATAAAAAAAGGACACACCCACAACGATGCGTAACAGGTGTATGCTGGGTCTGGCTAACATGCTAAATGCTAAAATGCTCGTGGTGGATCCTCCAGTGGTGGCTTCTGCATTCACTCGGGGAACTTTTACAGTGAGGTGTCTGAGGCCTTTCTGCTGTTTTGACCCCTGTCACAGTTGTGACCACTCTTCCAGCTCAAAACTTTGAAAACTTTAAGGAGAGGAGAACTGTGTTATTGTTGGTCATTTTTGTTTAATTGTATGAGTTTTATCCTCGTTTCTGGTTAATTCTAATAAGTACACTGAGGAAGGTGATTGTATAATTGATAATCAGTTGTATGCACAGGCTGCAAAGTGCTGCCTATAGAAAAGGAATATATCATTGGTTTGGACATGAGGGATCTGTGGTGTGATGGTGTGATGTGTATACGCTGACATGTGAATGCACTTTATTTTTGAGTCTAAATGTGTTCTTTAATAGGTGTATCATACAACATCATCATCATATACAATGTTTTCTTTATCCTGACTCCACCCCCCTTTTCCTTTTAAAAATGTAACACAAAGTACATTTTAACTGACCTACTTTTTACTTTTATCTAAGTACGATTTTACACAAGTACTTTTACTTATACTTTTATACTTATACTACATTTAAAGTAACAGTTCTTTTACTTGATATTCTAGTACCCTTTCCAACCCGGGTCATTTTATATAGAGTAGGTCTGATCTCATTAGTTGCTAATCATCAGTAGCATCAGATGTTGTTCACTTTCCTGTCCTGTTTCTGGTTGCAGAAGCGAGGAAGTTCTCTCTGACTCATCAAAGCTTTAAACAGTGTCCACAACTAACTTCCACGTCATTACTGACACCACAAACACAAGCAAATTTCCTCTTCCGGAGAGGGGAAGATGATATCATTCATCACTGCCAATGGGCTGTGGTAAATGTGTGGTAATGGATGATGTTCCCTGAGGGTGCTGAGGCTTTTGTCTGTGTTTAACTATTCATATTCATTTCTTCAATTGGTGACTTCCGGCTAATGCATCACTGTTCCTCTGAGACAGGAATCAGAAGGAGAGGAAAAATGTTGAGGAGGTTGCTCAAAGGTTGCTCAAATGCACCATTAAACAAGTAACTGACGTGCAATTTTCTGTGGGACTTTGAGTCTTTGGAATGAAACAGGTCTCCTTTGTGGAGTGAGTTAAGGATCCCACTGACCCACTGACTGTGGCCATTTTCTAGTGGACAAAAGTAAATTGCCTCTCAAAGCATTATGGGTTAGCAGGTGATGCTTGATGCTTGACTAACCAGGGATGCAAAACCAGCAATAGTCAAAAGTTCGACATTGTCAACTCTGTGTAAAATTCAGGGCATAACTGACCCATAAGCTCTGCAGTAATTTCCCCAAAAACCTGATAAATCAGAATGGCTCAAAATGTCATTAAGTTTAGTCTCGAGCGACTGCGGATAAATATCTGTGGATCTTTGTTTTATTTTCTGGGGGTCCCCTGCCTCCAAAATTTCAGATGCAAACGAAAATGTGGTACTTTGCACCAAGTCACGTAAACTGTTGGAGAAACTTGTGGATGTCTCATTTAGACAATGTTTGCTAACGGACAAGCTACCTGTTCGTTTGCGAGTGTTGACATGCCTTCAGTATCAAACGAGATTCACTGCAAATGTGTGTTAATACTGAACATAAAGCACATTTTAGAGGTAGCACAATTGCAAATAAAGTCAAGAATTGAAGGACGATTTTACCCAGGGCGGCACAAATTGAGGTGAGTAGGTGGAAAATGTTTCAGCTTGAGGAAAAAGTCTGCACCTATCCTGAGGCGCTGAGTGTGGAGGACAAAGAAGTGGAGCTCCTGGTGAGTTCTGACTGTCAACACACACAAACACGGATGGTTGGTGAGCATCGCTCCCAGCTTATATGCTGTTTGAGGCCAATAAACATTGACTGCAAAAACAACTTAGTGGTCAAATTTGCGTGGCCAAATAATGTGAGGTGAAACTGGTGTTTCCCCCACCCGAAGTTGTTTCCGCTCCCTCTGCTGCGGTTGTGTCAAATGTGTTCCCTGCGTGCGCACTGACTGAGTGAAGCTGTTGATTTGTCTGGGTCATTTATGGCTACCTTACAAGAGGGTTTCCCTGCTCACCCCCCCGGCTGAGAGTGAAAAAGTGTTTAGATGTGAAAAGTGCCTGATCTGTTCCCTGCTGAGGCCGAGCTGACTACTTTCAACGGTGTTAACGTTTAATGGAGAAAGCGAAGATTTCCTTCTTACCTGTTGCTCTCTGTTGATGGCCAAACACGCACTGGAAACAGAGAACTGCACAATAAACACCATGAACAGGATGATCATGTACTGAGCTTCACTGTCAAGGAACAACAACAAATACACACATCACACACAGTACACATAATCCTGCTCACAGCCACTGTTACGACACCGCCGCATATAAAGTTGACAGTGTACATTAGTAGAATCAAAGCTGCAGTTTGTAAGGCTGGAAAGAGAGCTGTATGTCTCTACATGGCTGACTAGAGCATGAAACCCGATGCTGCTCGGGATCTTATTGCACATGCATACATAAATGGAAAATGGATTTTCCAAAACATTGAGGTGAAGAGAGCACACTGTGGTAGAAAAAAAACTGCTTGTGGGTCACAAACATGACATGCCCCTCCCTCTCACAGAAGACAATTCACAGACACATTTATCTACAGTGTATAAATACTCTACACTCTTTTTGTTACTGACAACATCAATCAGCGATCATCTAATGCCAGATATGTCAGGTGGCACAACTGTCAGCCCATATGCAAAAACTTTTCCTCACATAATTCTGAGTTCACAGTTCACAGTAATAGATTTCACACACTATAATGAACATTTGTGATATTTTCAGTGATGGTAAATAAGTGCAAATTATTTCGAGGGTAAAAGCTTCTCCTGAGCATGTTATATTTCTGGGCTCCGTTCTTCAAACGTGGCTTTACTAATCTAGTCTAACACTGCGATCAAGCTAAAACTGTCCTCCAGACAACTTTGCTCTAATTCGGAGGATTGATTTGTTAAACTTGGATAAAGTCATCTTGGATCTGTAAATACAGGCAGCAGAAGTAAAGAACTGAATCAGGATCAGCACTCATGGCCACAATATAGCTTATTCTCATTCTCTCCGAAAGTGAGATGAGATGATCAATATCATTCTTGCGTCTGTGTGTTAAGCACAGAGCTGGAATCAGGACGTGGTTAGCCTAACTTACTCACTCTCAGAGAGGGTTTGTTGCTCCAGATACATTTCAAGTCAGCTTCTGTTAAATCATCAACAATGTAATCAAGCTAACTTATCTAGAGAGTCCCTGACCACATTCCAACCGGTGATGTTACAACACTTTTACAGCTGAAAGAAAACACCTGCTGGGACATTTAGTTCGTGGCCAAACATGCGACCTGCTTGTGAAGCTTTAACCCATAAAAAGAACAGCAGAAGTGGTTTTCTATGTAATTAAGTGATGAAATCCTTTTTAAATACTGATCCAGTTCAACCACATGACATTTTATGGCTGGTCATCATGTCAAAAATCTGATTTATTACCATCCTATATAAGGTGTAAAACAAATAGCAGTGATGACAGCCACAGTATGAGCAGTGTGAAGGATACGAAAAAGAGCAGGACTTGGTGATGCTTCATGGACCCAATGAGGCCGGCCAGGGCCACAAAGAAGAGGAAGACGCCCACACCGATGATGCCTCCCACCACCTGGAAACTGGAGACCAGGCCGAACCACTTCCCCCACGCTGCGATGCCAATCATCAGCAGGCTCACCATCTGCAGGGCAGACAGACTCAGAGTGAATGTCTGAATGCTACAATAACGCTCACATATGATTTGTACTATATGTGATCCTGGCAATAATTTTAAGATTTCAGTATCAACTGAAAATATTAGCTGTGGGCAGCTTCAATTAAACAACCCTTCTAAAAGCTGTAAGGGTGAAACCTTATCAGGAAGACAAATAGCTGGGTCAGCTTAATCTCCCATGTGAACTCTGTCCTGGGTTCAAATGGAGGGCTATTGTGATATCTTACAACGTGTGTGGACATTGACCACCAACAGTCTGAGCGTCAGGAGCACATAGCCAAGGTGCCTTCATCTGGAGCAGTGACACACAGTCAGCTGTTAGGTGCAAATCACACTGTATATACATGCAGTGTGACAAGATTAAATATAACTTATAGTGGAAATAGTATTCAGATCCTTTACTAAATAAAAACAGCTACACTACAGTGTAAAATACTCCTTTACCAGCACAAGTCCTGCATTTAAAAGTACAGACATATTATCAGTCAGATATACCTAAAATATATACGTGCTCATTATACATCATATCATACATATTTTTACACTGAATTATCATTACTGATGCCTTCATTTATAACAATACAAACCAATGCATTACATTATTTGTATGTAAAATCTAATCTGCACAGTAGTAACTAAAGCTGTCAGATACATTTAGTGGAGTAAAAAGTATGGTAAGTATATTTCCCTCTATACAACTGCATAACATGGAAATAAGGCCATAAACACAGACAGTAACATGTATGTTTACCCCCTAAAATAGGAAAATACACGTCCATGTAAGGAGGACTCAGAGGAAAAAGGTTAAACCACCCTGTAGGATTATTAAGCTTCACATCAGGTCACTGACAGGCTTCACATTTGTACTTAAAGGAGAGGTTTTCTCACGTGCTAATATGTACTTTGAAAGAGTTCTTGTTGGCTATAATCAATCCTCCTGTCCACACTGGCCCCTTCAGAAACACTCAAACAGCAGATCTGCAGGATCTGCTCTGAGAAGGGACTGCGTAATCCCTTACAGGTCCAGCTCCTTCAGCCAATCAAGCTTTTCTGTAAGAGCTTCTCAGTTCTGGAACACCTGACCAACTGACAGAAGAAACTGTGCCTCATACCACAACGTCTCAAGGCCTGGCTTTTGAAAAATCGGACATTTGAGCATTTATAATCTACAAAATACATAGTTAACTTTATTATTATTATTGCTGTTATTACTGACCACCTTGCTGCCAACTTGTCCCACGTCCTTTGCCCATTGACAGATGGTCACCTTTGCATGGCCTGGGTATGTACAGTGTATTTACTAGTACTTTATTAACAATGTGGTATGATCCTCTATAGTGTGTCTCACAACTCTGTGCTGCATGGTTGATCAAGCGCAACATTATGATTGTCATATTTTACTTATGTCTTATTTCTTATTGCTGCTCTGTGTGTCTGCATGTGTGCTGTTCCCTGTTGCTCTGCATGGCTGTGCACTGTCTTGAGAAGGCTTCTGTCGCTGTCTTTATGGTGTCTTGTCATCTTCTTTATGTAAACTTCACCTTACTGGTCTCAAAACATCAAAGGACTACAGTTGAAAATTAGCCAGCTGGCTAACACTGGCACATTTACAGAAATGTTAATTAATGTGCATTGTCCTTATAAATAATGTGAATGTGGACAATAGGGAGACAATATCTACATTATTAACTTCAGTTAAAGCTAATAGTTACACAGATGAAGGAAGTGGGTCTCTTCCAAAGTGTTTTTGGGACAGAATCCCTTCTTTGTGTTTCCTCGGACAGGAAGAGGGAATTTTGATCATGAACAGCGACTGCCAGGTGTTCGTTTTTCTCCCTGCTGTGGTCGAGAAGAAGATACCGGACAGACCAGGCCGGCACTGAGAGGCTCAGGAAGAGCTTCTACCCTCAGGCCACTAGGATCCTAAATGAGGACACTGCCTAAGAATTGCTTTGAGACTATTTTTACTTACTTATCCAAAGTCACTACTATAGTTAACATGATTACTTATTACTTATTTCTATTCTTTATTCTTCTTATATTTTACACTTATTTTTATTACATAATTAAAGGAGCTAATGGTCACACATTTCACTATGATTATACCCTGTATGATTATATGTGACAAATAAACAGAACTTGAACTTTGTACCAAAGAGACAGTATCTTTGAATCTCACTTCATTTGAAACACTGAAGAGTTAGCCTCTGTGGGTTCTGTCCTCCATCTCTTGCACTTTTAGAAGGAATCTCTTCACAGCCAGGGAGGATGGTGACCAGTAACTCTTTCAATGGACGTGTGAGCATTAACATGTTACTGCAGCAATTTAGTATTGCAAGACTGGTCAAAATTAAAGCAGCAGAGGTCAAGATATCAAACTGTCTGTGGTCCATCTCAGATAACACCGATGACATCATTATGACATCATCAGTTATCTTCTCAGACTTGCCAAATCTCTTCCACATCAACATTTTACAACCGTGCACTATGAGATGAACCTGTAGGGGTCGTGCACACACCCATCCCATAGTTCAAGTCGAGAAAGCAGCGGTGATAAGAGCTATCACACAGAGCGGCCTCTGCAATAAAGCAGCTCCAGCTTTAAAAGATGGACTTTGCAAATATCGCCTCCTTTAAAAGACACCAGGCTGCTTTGTTTGAAATGTTATTTCTCATTAGTTTTATCTGATGGATACAGTGGGCATCTGATCCTGTGCACAGTGAATAATTGATTAAAGTAGTGTCTGACCTCATCAGTGTGTTGTTCACAGCAGGATGTTTCCTTCACTGGATTTACACGCTCACATGATGGATAAAACACTGCGTCTGCAGATCAAACCGCCAGTATAATAATCCATATGGTACATTCTGCTGTGGATACTCACAACATAGAGGATGTTGAGCGCGCACAGGGAGTGTTTGGAGCAGGTGAATCCAGCGCAGCCCATCTTAGTCAATAAATAAATAATAAATCCTTAAAACAAGTGTGTTAATAAATATTTCGGCTCCAGGACTAAAATCCAATAATTCCGCTTCCCCGCTGGAAGAGACGGTCGCTCAGCAGCAGCTCTAACCTGGAAAGAGCGGAGCTTCATGCGTCAATTCAAAACAATGAAACCGGAGTATAGAGGAAGTTACCGCAAGCCTTCAAAATAAATGTATGCTATTTATCACTGTAGAAGTGACTGTTTGTATGGGCCGTGGCTGCATTGAGCACGCTTGGTCATGACAACGCTATTTCTGTGGGGAATTCTGAGGTTTTAGCAACCTGGATGTTGACAGTTAAAGCTTTGGACATGGTGGGTCATGTTTAAGCTGATTCCAGTGTTTTTAGACTCAGGATATTGGACTACTTTTAGGTCAACAAAAGTAAATAAGTAAATGAATAAATAAGTGAGTAAGTGTGTTAGTATTTATCCACCAGAATTTTACTGGTTGCATGGTGATGTGTAATTTTATAAAAACTTTCCAGTTAGTTCAACTGATATAATTTTAACTGCTAAACACAACAAAATAAAACATGTCCAGTGGGACATACCAATTTCTATAGTTGCAAAAGGAAGTGTTTCATGTTATAATAGCACATCAATTGATTTGAGTGGGTATGTTCTTATGACAAGAAACTTTAATAAGCTGTTATAGCAAGAAAGTGATCCAATCAAAGCCTATAGATGTACATTTGATGAGAGGCTGATATTCTGTTATTATTAAGCCCAGATGATAATGTATTTTTGAAATGGGCTGTACAAAAGAAATAAGCATTCTGGTAGTCATTCTGGATGCATGGGCACTATTCCTGTCATTGGTCACTCCATCTTTAGGATCATTTGATCAACCTTGCTAACTGTGAGCCGAAACATGAATCTGAATAACAGAAGTGCTATACAACTGATTTGTTGACATCTTTCACGAAGTAAAGACTGTGCCAACACCATGACCTCTGTAGTATTAGAAATACAATTCACTCCAAATGTAGAAATGTGATGTGCAATTGTTTCTTTTTAACTGTAACACTGAGCAGTCAGCATTGTGATGTGCCCCCTCCAGGGCTGCAGAAATCCACTAAAGAGCGGGGAGTGTCAACATGCATAATTATTATGGTATGTTGTTAGTCTCTGTGTCAGGAGATAAGTCGGTTAGTTGTTTTAATGAGAAGAAAAAAGCTTGGCATGTCATCATAACAAGAAAAAAGGTCACTTTAACCTGAAAGTGTTCTGTCATAGCAAGAAAAAGATTTCATTCTCTTGTTATAAAGAGACGGAGCAGATTATTTTCACTATCAATGACTGTCAAATATAAATAGTTGAAAATCTGGGCCATTGTTGTTTCATCAATTGATGTAAATACATCAATGGTATCAAATGTGGAGTCTTTTCATGAATTCGCATCACCTGAAATTCCATGCTTTTATTTTGAAGACAAAACTATATTAAGTTCCGGTGTTAGTGTGGTCACCTATTTTATAACTTGATGCCCGTTCGGCATATGACTCAGTAAGGGACGGACTCCAGAGCATGCAGGCCGCTGATTGGCCACAGGAAGGACCTGTTATTTCCTCTGAAAATCTTCCACAGAGAATGTGGATCAGGAGGTGCATCCACTCCAATACATGGATGCAGTCAGCTGTCATTAGGACTGCTGTGAGGTGGGATATTTGTGATCCATGTGAATCCTCCTCTCATGTTACTCTCACAGTTCATGTAGGATTCATCAGCGACTCTGTTGGCTTGAACAGGACACAATAGTTTCTGGGTCACACCAGGACTCTTCTCTGCACACACACACACACACACACACACACACACACACACACAACAAAAGCAGTGTTGGTGTCAGAACAGGAATGTGATGAATTAAAAATTACAAATACACACAGTAATTCAAGTGACAGTGTTTCCTGTGTCCATCAGGCTTCGACTTGATATCTGACTCGTACTGCAGCCAAGAAAGACAGAAACATGTTGTCTGGACAGATTAATAGGAAACACTGATCATCAAGAATACGTTTAACTGTAGGACAGAATTGCTTATTTAGTTCATGTTCAAATGAAAACCACAGTATGTCACATTAGCCCAGCAGAGGACTGACATGAATCATCTATGTTACGATCAACAAGGTGGACCCAAACGCAAGACACAGACCCAGGAACGTAGTTGGTTAGAAAAGGTTTATTGCTGGGTTTACGGGGAATGAAGGTGGAGGGGGAGGGATGATGGCTGGTGAATGCAGGGGGGTAGAGGGGCAATGATAGATGGTGGAGCGGGGCTGGGCAGGACGGAAGGCAAGGGTGTAAGCGTGGACTGGCTGGAGTTAGCTTGGGAGGCGGGCAGGCAGGGAGGCAGGCGGGTAGGTATGCAGGCAGGTAAGCAGGCACGCAGGTAGGCAGGGAGGCAGGGAGGCAGGCGGGCAGGTATGCAGGCAGGTAAGCTTATTGACAATCCAACAAACACCTTGCTGGCTATGCAGTAGTGAACGACTGGGAAGTGTTAGAAGCACCCTTGGTTCCGTAAAGGTTGTGCAGGTGATCCGGAGTCTGGCTTGTGGCTGGCTTGTGGAAAAGGACAATGTTGTGGTGAAAAAGTATGAAAAGAAAGATTCAGAAAAGACTGATGGACATGTTCTTCCAGTTCTCATCTGGACAAAAAGGGATTCCATTGCTTTTGAATGTCCTACTGACAGATGTAAGTTGAATGACTGTTATATTGCATATCCACTGTCCTGCTTCAGAGGTAAATGGTGGTGGGCGACTCATAATAAAGGATTAGTTGAGATAGAACAATTTTCGCCAAGTGTAATGAGAGCGAAATACACTCCTGCTACCCCACTGACTAGAACTCCAGAACTAGGATGTTTCACTAAACAGCAAGTGAAAAGTTTCCCTGATTGTAAATGATGGGGTGTTAATCATCAAGGGGTTCAGGGTGAGTTAAAAAGTTGCAGAATCAATGAGCATGATGAAGATGATGAGTTCCTCCACGTTGCTTCCATTTCGTCTATAAGCGCGACAGGAAATAAAACTGAAGCATCGATCCAGAGCAAAATAACACGCCGTGTTCAGCAACCTAGAATAGAAAAACAAATTCAGCCATTAGCCCAATGATTGGATACGTGCGTGAATGTAATCTAAGCAACTGCTGGTTGTGTCAAAATATGCCAAAATCAGTGCACTCTCCAGTGTTTAACACAATTCCATTCGCCAAGGCTGATCACGGATCATGGAATGGAAGAAGGAGCTGATGATTGTTATACTCCAACCTACCTAATGGGTTCAGTTAAGTCCTCACAATATGATGATATTGCTAATTTCTTTGCAGAAACAATTAATGACCAGTGTCTGCCAATTGGACTTAATTACACGACCCTTTTCCACATCATTTGTGTACAAATGTATGTGAAGCTGGGATTTGAGTACAGAATTCAAGTGGGTCTGGCCCAAACCAATTGTTCAACCCCTCCTGAATACCACATATCCACATATGTTGCCTGAAGCTATGGTTTACATTCAACCGTGGTTTGGTACTAGATCTTTAGGGTCAGTTTAAGTAAGAGTGCACAATTGTACAGAGCTATTACAGAGTGAGCGAACACCTCTACGTGACTGTTCAGTCTATCTACCCCCTGTACCAGCACGTGATGTAAAAATGTTTCTTTGTATTTCTAAGGAGTAGGGAAAGGACAGCATAAAGACTTGGGACAGAGTAGCTGCAACACAGTAGTGGAGGTCACGCTAAAGCAGTCCCCGTTACCTGAGAGTGTATCTACTTTGTGGAAACAAAGCCTTATGACAGATCACATGCTACGTGCTATTTAGCATATCTAATTCATTTGATCAGGGAAGTAGTCTACAGAAGCCTTCATTACATCGACACAGAAGAGAGATCTCACAAATACAGCGAGTAGCTGGTGTCTTTCTGCCATGGTACGGTATATACGTCTCCCAACAGGAACTCTTATCCTTATCTAAGGTCCTGATGCAACAACTGAGGTCAAGGATACGGCCCATGATATGGCACAAGGTATCAAAGAGCTACATGTTGATCATGGATTTAACTTTGGGGATTTCTCGGGTATGTTTGGGTCATGGGGTCATCTGGCTTGGTTAAATTCTTGACTACTCTTGTAGTACCAGTGTTCATCCTAATTATCTTGTGTTCATGTTTGGTGACAGCGGTTAAACTGGCTATTCATAGAACCACGAGGACTACTACCACCTCTGCTGCTCAGAGGGTGGTAGTCAATGAAAATAATGATGTGGAATTGAGGTATTATGACTCCCAAGGTTTTGAAGAATGGATTAAAGGTTTGCAGGTAGATGAAAATATGCCTGAAGATGAGGGTGTGTAACAAACGTGTTCTGATAAAGAGACCAGGGAGCCGGATAAGGACTCAATAGTATGTCTTTACTCAGTGAGATGAAGAGATGCATGCCAGTTTCTATCCGCAGACAGAGCTCTAACATGCTACCTCTGTGTTTCTGTTTTACTTTATATTTAGTTACAGTGCATGTTTAGTGTGATTTTGCAAGAAACACAATAATCATTAATTTACCATTTGATGAAGTCAAGTTAAAAATCTTACTAGTTTACTACTAGTAGTAACTTCTATTTTTCATTAGCTTTATATTAAAGTTTGGAGCATGTATATGAATGAGGTTATGTAATCATACAGATGTTATTAATGATTTATGGGAAAAGTAGGCGATGATTAATGTTTTATGTAATTAATGAAGATCCTTGTGTACTCGTATGAATGTTTTGATTACACTACACAGTAATTATTTTCCACAGTAAGAGTTGTTTTAGCTTTAATTGGTATCTGATTGAGTTTACTATATAACATTATTGATTATTATTGGTTATTGGTCGATGTATGATTTTGATTCACATGTTTAATTGATTTAGTGAGTGTTTATGATTAATTAATGTGAATGTGTGCAATTTCAACTCTGAGGGTGTTCCTGATTTATCCCTACAGTAACAGTAAGGTAATGGTAGTCAGTGTTGATCTCATGATCAAAAACAGGGGATCTGTGAAGGAATTGTCCTTCTTTATGCTAAAGGTGAAATGATACAGTGGTTCCCCAGGTCACCTTCGGGTCAGTTGCAAACCTAAAAGCAGAAGGTCATGTGACCTGAAATGACATACAGTGTGACTTAGATTAATTTGGTTAAGCATAGTTTCTTTGTTTAGGATCCAGTATCCAATAGAATCTTCACACATCTTTAGCTGGGTGAAGAATAACCTTATTTGGACATGTAGTGAATCTCGTATGTGTAGTAAAGGGTTAAACACTCCCCGCCAGGGAAGTAATCTTCAGAATTGGGCTGGCATTACAGTGATCACCTGCACTGCTCATCTCTATTCTCCTCGATCGAGCTTCATTAAATACTTCTGCGTAAGACATCCAGGTCTCCTGAAACTTACTCTCACTCACGAGTTCACCAGATCCCAGATTTCCTTCACAAATAGATTAAATTATTATTCAATTGAACTTTTTATTCGTTATTATTATGTTATATATATGAACTAATAATATTAGTATATTAGTTGTTATTTCTATTTTTGATATTACAGTTTTTCTTTTTCTATTTCTGTGACAGTGTCTGATTTCTTGTAATTATGTGCAAGTGACTACCTGTTTATAAGAGGTAGGACAGTGACAATCACTGAGGAAGGTGTTAACTGAAATGTTATTCCTCTGTATAACAAAAGTAAGATAGAGCAAATGTGAATTTCAAAAGACTGTTTTTTGGTGAACCAGTTTATCTCTAGTTTTCACAACAACTGCAATATGTTATTTTCCTAAATGAATTTTTGACGCCATCATAACTCATGTTGGTGACAACTGAAAAGGTCCCTGTCAAATCAGACTGTACACATATAAAATTTTATTCATAAAAAGACGAAAGCATCGCCAAGTTACATACACAGGTGTGATTTGTAAAACTCACTTGTGTGTGTACTAAAACAAGTGTACGCCTACAGCAGAGGTCATGTTACTAATCCTGGACAGTGTTATAGATGGCTGAGGTGGATGGAGGGACTGACTCCTGCTCCAGTGTTCGGAGACTCGCTGGTTATCTGGAGGGGTTCGGCTGCCGCAGGAGGTTGTTGTGATAGGAGTGCTCCCACCTCAGCCCAGATGGACTTTACACAACATGTTAACTAGCTGTTGCACTGTCATTCAGGGCACAGAAAGCAGACTACAGGAACTCCTGCTGCGTCTCCCCTAGCCCTCCTCCCCCTCTGACTCCGACTCTGTAGGCAGGAAGAAAAGAAAGCATGAGACGACAGCCCCATCAGCTGGTTACTCTGACAATTACACCTCATTTGGGTACTTCACAGACTCTCAGAATAAGCATGAGCATAATGATGCAAGAAGATCCCTGCCAGGAAAATAAATACATAGATGAGAAGTTAGACTAATAAAAATACAATTCTCATGGGTATCTTGTCAAGTCAAAATGATATTGTTAATGTACAACAATAATTCTGTATTCCTTGCTTATGACTAAGTATTAGTTAGTATAAATTAAGACTTAACACTTCATAATAATTTCTTTGTGATTGACAATTACACATAACAATATTCTGTATATTTGTAACAGAAAAACACAATAATATTTAGAAATGTGACCCTCTCAGCAATTATTATGAGATACTATCATAACTGTGATTGTGATTGGAGAAACTCAGACAGTTATTTGATAACAGTCTTAATAATGTGATAAGTCATCATTTTAAATTAGCTTACTTAAGTTACTATGTCATTATTTTGACAATACTGAATATAGTTGTGACATTACTATCTTCTACTCATAGTCATACAGTAGTTATGAAATACCTATAACAATTAATAGTGTTTATATTCATACATGAGGATAGCATAGTCAGCTACTGTACATCAATTTGATACAAAGTCATTTCCCAGAACAAAATATCCCCATTAAAAGTAAACATCACGTAAACGGAAAAATGTACAGTTCTGTAGTTATGAAATACAGATACATGTTCCAATTGGTATTTCTCCCTTAACTCATGAAGGCAGTTAAACATTTCTTTTCAAAATCCCCTTAAAGAATTAAACACATATTTTTCCTGAGTGTGCAGGGCATAAAATAAGGAAAGTAATATCATTATTGCCTTCTTCAGCATTCTGGAGCCACTCAACAAACTTCTTCATCTGTTCCAAGAAGACACTCTTCCCTTTGGCAGCGTGGGCATCTTTGTACCACTTCAGGATGGCCTCCTCACTCAGGACATCAGCTGAGTTAAGAGAGAAAAACATTCAGTACTTCTGCTCAAGGACTACTGAAGGACTAGGTGCAAGAGGACACAACTGATAAACTTGATGCAGTATGAATGTGTGAGATGCCGACCCTTGTAGAAGAGTACCACTATCTTAGAGAAGGACTTCATGAAGTGGATGTTGTCGTAGCAGTACTCCTGGATCTTCAGCAGCAGCACCAGCTCAGACTGACCCTGGGTGCTGAACACTGCCAGCAGAGGAGCATAGTGCTGAGAGAGGGCACACACAGTTAAATAGTGAACACCTGACCCTGAATTCATATAGCTCATGTTAATCCCAACTTTACTATCAAGTCTAATAGTGAATCAATATGAAAATCAAAACTAACACCAGCGCTGAAATTAAGACTAATGTCAAAACCAATGTCATTCGAACACCAACACCAATAACACCACTGATGCAAATATTAACACAATGCTTATACTAGAAATAAAGATGATATCAATATTAAAACCAACACCGATGCTAATACAAAAACAAGATTTCTATCAATAGCACACTAATATCAAATACCAACAATAGCTATTGTCGGAAAGTAGCATCGCTAAATGTAGCAAAATGAAGCGACGCTATTAGTTTAACTACAGTACATTTCTCAGCAGTGCTCAGGTAGCATCAACGTAGTATTGTAATATGCTATTACTGCTGCTACTGCTGCTACTGGACTGAAGCTGCTGCTGCTCTGCGACCGTGCTGCTCTCACTAACAAAGTTCTTGTATGGCTGCTTGTGTTTTAGACAACATTTTACACTGGAGAACTTTGGCTTCTTTTGTTCGATAAAAAAGGTTTGAATTTTTATATTCCTCAAAGTAAGGCATCAAGAAAGTACAGAAACTCAGATATCATAATGTCACCAGTATTGAAAGATTTGAAAGAACACCTGGATGAATACCAATGCTAATACCGACACCAAACTGATACAAAAAGGGAGGAAATTGAGGTCTGAAAACCAGAAATCAAGTGGTGAGCAGGTGGCCAAGTCATCCATCATACTGATCAATCAAGAGCACAATGTCTTATGTTTTAACTTTAAGCGATAAAAAAATAACAGTTGCATATTACACCTTTAAAATATTAACTACAGGTGTTATACCAATTTTACTGTGTAAGGGTCAAGGTCAAGGGTTCATTGATTTATCATGAAATAAATGACATGATGAGGGACACTATATTGTACTGTGCAGCGCTGTGATCAGCTGTGTGTGACTTACTTTGAGGTGTTTGAGTGCCTGCTCTGTGACCAGCTCCTCCTTCTTGTTCCACTCCACAGCGTTCATCAGGCACGTCCACAACAAGCCAATCACAGCCTGCTCCTGCAGCTCATTCCTCTTCATCTCCTCCTTCACATACATCACCATCTGAAGACACACACACACACACACACACACAGTAAGGCCTGGCCCAAAATAAGATTACACTCACAGTATAGACAGTACAGTGCCCCCCCCTGGTAGAACCCCAGGTGTCTGTACCTCTCTGATGGGGCACTGCTGGGACAGGCGCTCCTGCAGTTCTTTCTGCAGCTCTTTGCGGGTTCCCAGGCTCTGCTGCACACGCAGGAAGTCTGACAGCTCCTTGAGCCCGGCTTCAGTGAAGTACTTAGAGAAATGCTCCACATTCTGCTTGTTAGCAGGAAACAGCTCCTGAAGTCAGCGTGGGTGGAAACAAGAACTCTTTAACAATGAAGAACAGATAAAATCCATTGCTTGTGATGATAAAACTTAACAGCTCATCCTTTTGAAGAAAGGTCAAACAGAACAACCAGAAGTGTAAACTAAATAAAGAGAAAATATAACCACACAGCTCCTTCCTCTGTAAAGGAAATATGTCTCAACTCATTAAATGGATCACACTTAAGTCATAGACAGAAAGAAATGCAGTTTGTGTTTTCACTTTGTTTTAAATACACATAAGAGCTTGGTTGTTATCATTACTGGTGGTAGCCACCATGGCCACCTACATTAAGTCAAATTTCAACAACAGAAAATGGATCCCTGGAAGAAGACATTACACTACTGAAGAAGCTGATTGATCCCACGGTGATGAGTACTCAGAACCAAAGGAAATGAATCAAACAAATCAAAGGTCATCTGGACTACTACACGACAGTAGAGAGATAGGCTTTATTAGAGCACCACTACAGAGATGAACATGTAGAAGATGGATGGGCATCCTCCTACTCCTAACTGCACATCATGTTAAGCAGCTTGGTTCATATTTAGAAACATTAAGCACTGGGGTTGACAGGTGAACACAATCTCCATGGAAACTCTCCTGATTGACTCTGCATTCCGTCATGTTCTGGTACCCTTCATGGTTACAAGTACCACACTCTGGTAAACCTCCTGTAGAGCCTGTAGAGCCTTGTTTTTTCTTACCAGGAGCCTTTTATCCAGGTTTGCCTTCCTCAAAGACGAGGTTACTGAATTGGCATCTTTCTCTGCGATCCATGCTTTGAACATCTTCACAGCAAACGATGCAGAGATCCCTGAAAAATGATGTCCAAAAGAAGTTAACTTGAAAAAAACAAAATGTATATTTGTCATTCCTTGTCGCACAGAAAAAATAGCCTGTGATGGAAGAATTCTACACACATGTTAATCAACATCTTTAAGTGAAGTGTGAAAAGTGAACAGCCCTTTGGTTTTAGTCTACATTTTACTAATTTATTATTTCCAATCACTTCCGCTTTTCTGCTCAATTTTTTTGATCAATATTTTCATCTACTGTTAGTGATACTCAGCTGTTCCTGCAGATGTTTCACAATAAAAGCCTACCAGGAAAGGGATTGATAATCCCAGCTGAGCCACTTTAATGTGAAACAATTCTGAGGGAAGTGTCGAGTTTCATGTGAGGTACTGTAGCTTAAAGTAGAAGAGAGTGGAAATAATTAGTGAATGGAAACAGTGTTCTTGTCAAAAAGAGAAAGTGAAAGCAGCGGAGTGGTGAGCATGACTCTGCTGTTGTGCTGTGGAAATGGACATTATACTGACTTTATCAAGATGACAGGTAAACATGGAGGAAGTGTTGAGAATGCATTAACCGGGGAACTGGAGAAATTAGAAATAAAGGTCTATTTCTAACATACATAATCCTTTTTCAAATAAAGGTCTGCTTCTCTCTGCTGAGGTAAATAAAAGCGCCAGTCACAATCTGAGAATTTATGGTATATTTTCTTTATTGTCTGTATCCTTTGACTACCCCATTCACCCACTGAGATTATAAAATCGTGTGGACTTCACTGCTGAGCATCAAATAAACTAAGAAGAGATTCTCTCTAAAAAGTAACACATTTCAGGCTTTACTGGCAAATTAAACCTCTTTCCACCTGCGCTGCTCCCAGTTAGACCTGCTATTAGGCACTTGTCTATTCTAGTGGTAACTTTTCCTTTAGAATACAGCAGAGTTGTATCCTCTCACCTTCTTTGACCACACTGTCAGTGAAGAGGCTGGTGATAATAGGAGGTGGTAGTGCATTGTTGGCCAGCAGGATGCCTGTCAGCATGGCCAGCTTGGTCTGCTCCGACTCGCTGAAGGCCTTCAGGAACAGCAGCAGCTACACAACAACAGACAGCACACTGTGAGGACATTCTGATGTTATGACTGGAGCAAACCAACACCAATACTGTACATATGAAAACCACCTGCATTTGAACACTAGAATTCAGTTATGCTTTTTGTTCCTTGGAAGGCCCCATATGTCTGTTCATTTCAAATTTAGCCATTAACTTACTGATCAAATGAATGAAATCAGTTCAACAGAGTCAAGGTTTTAAAAACAAAGCTGCTGAAGCTTGTTTAAACACACACTCAGGTGAGAAAAGAAAGTTTCATACTTTGATTTTCCACAGTCAGATGCTTGTTTGCTACTGAGACTTTGTTTTGCTCACAGAGTCGATTGGTTAGCAAAGACAAAAGTTCAAACAAAGACATTTAGATGTCATTATGTAAGGACGCTACTACTCAGTCAAACCTTTATTTCAGACCCTGACATGGCCTCAAAGGCTGTGGCACTTCTTAAAGTTTCATTTGTTTCATTGGTCAGAAAACCACCATCCTCTATTCATTATTTTGGTAATTGTGTGAAGCAGACTTTCTAATGTGTTGTTGTCAGTCATATAGGATACTATTCAGGCCACACGCAATGCATGATGGTAGTTGGGGCTTAATTAGTGATTAACACTTGTTTAGTGCTTTTTACATTGCATTGTGGGATAATCCACTATTTTGTCTGCTATACAGAGTATAATAATAGTCAGACACACTAAATACCAGACTTCATACAGAATAATAATTTTGGATGCAGCATATTATGTAGGCTTCACCTTTTTGATTTCCTCCTCAAAGGCCTTCTCCAGATATTTGTATCTCCTGATGAGCTTATTGAAAACCTGCAATTACATAGTGACATCATTAGCCAAGAAACAATCAGTATGTTTATATGAGGTTAACAGAACCGTGTTGCTTGGCACAGTCATACAAAGGGGAATGTGGACGTACCTGAGCATATAGGCGCAGAGCGGCATGGCTTTCCTCAGTGGTGAACACACAGTATGCTGTCACCTTGGTCTTGTCACCCTCATCGATACGAGTCCCTCCAGGAGCTGAGGAAAGGACCGGGAGGCTTAAAGTTTTTGAATCTCTTATTGAGAGCATGACTTGTCTCTTCTAATTCCTCCTAGATTCTTCCTGTACACCATCAAGAGGATCTGCCCCTTCCTAATTAGGGATGTGGCTCATCCAGGTGCCTGTCATATCCTACCACGACTACAGCAACTCCTTCCACTAGAGCTCCTGTGTCTGTCACCAGAACCTTTGCAGGTAGTGCAGAATGTTCCACCTCCCCTGGTTTTCCCACACTACTCTGCTTCTCAGTTCACTTTACTGGCTCCCTGTTGCAGCTCACATCAAGCATCCAGCATCCTGTTGCTAGCCTACAGGGCACTGAGGGGAACTGCTCCTTGGTCAAACCTCCACTCTGGCCTGACCACTGCGCTCCTCTGCCTCTGGGAAATCGACCATATCACCTCTCTGCAAAACCTCTTGTGATTCATCTCTGTTGTGGGCAGATCCAAAACTGGCTATGAGTTAGACAATTTGACAACTGATAACTGATGAATCGTTTGAGTCATGAAGTAAAAATGCCAAGAATTCCATCTTCTCTGATTTCAGTGGTCAGACAAAACAATGTATTTGCAGATGTCAACATGGGCTCTGGAAACTAGTGATAGGTCACTTTTCTGATAAAATGATCATGATGATGAACTGAAAAATAATTGCCAGATTATTAAATAATGAAAATAATTGCAGCCTCACTATGACAGTCTGGTACGATGTCTGCACTACTGCTGAGGCCGCATCAACCTGCCTCTTGAATTTGCATTCCATCTTAACCTGATCTCGTGAACAAGACCCTTAGATTCCTAAAAAACTGCCACCTGGAACTGGCACCATGTGGGCCCACCATCTGCAAGTACAGAAATAAAGTTTGGGTGTGCAGCCAATTGGGCAGCAGGCAAAGGCGCAGGCCTTGGTGCGCAGGACCCTGGCTCCCAAAACTAGTTCTAAGGAAGGAAAGAGTAAAAGACTTAAAGTAGCTTCTACATTAGGCTGGGCTGTAAGGCCTAAAATATATATCACGGTATGATTTGAAACACCGGTGACGGTATATATCATGGTATATTCGTAATGAATTATTTGAAGTTGCTGATGTCCAGCCAGGTAATTAGCCTAAGCTAGGGCCGCTTCAAATGCAATGCGGAAAATTAGGATTTTAACAGCCAGGATGTGAACTGATTTTCCTCCAGTCATTACAATATTAATAATTCATTGATTATATTTTTCCTAAACATGAAATATTCTCTGTTAAATGTGTAGGGTGATTTTAACTAACTTACTATCAGAACTAAGATGTTATAAAAATAATCTGTAGAATCTGCAGGCTGATCCTCTAATAAATCTCAGGACAACTTTTTTTGGGGTCATGCAACTTTCTTACCCTTTATACCGTCCACCCCAACTTCTACAGTGAAATTGTTACCAATTATATTAAGTAAGCATGCGCTTGCACTATTGCACATAAAACAAAATGGCCAACTAACTGGTGTATATTATTATTAACTCTGTGAACCCTTACTTTAGGTTGAGAGTAAACCTTTTAACTGTAATTGGTTTAACAGAGAGTGAGCCACCCTGAATGCTGTCTGGTAGTCACAGAGAACTAACTAGTTAGACAGATTAAAGGACAGGATGGGAGTGTGTGTGTGTGTGTCTCTGTGTGTGTGTGTATGTGTGTGTGTGTGTGTGTGTGTGTGTGTGTGTGGAAGGAGAGACAGTCAACAGCATGCAAACATGTAAACAGGAAAAAGCCATACTACAGACAAATTAAGATCAGTTTAAGGTCATAAGGTTACAAAGGTTAAAATACATAATGACAGACAGCCCAGACAGACTGTTGCTCCAGCATCTCTCTATCTTTCCCCCTGCTGATACCTGATATTATTATCCTTATATTATCATGAAATTGGATGTCTTTCCAACTAAACATTCTTGGGGAATAATGTCAATTTCAATTATGCAACCCTTAAGCTCTCCAACCCTCTCCCTCAGCTGAAATACTGTATAGTAATCATACTGTATGTTGTAATACAAATTAGTCTTACCATGGAATTCATTCAAAATGTGTTAAGGAAAGTTAAAGGAAAATATTGTTTCAACGCAGCTGACTAGCCAAGTACATGTCGTCATCCAGAGATATTCTCATTAATGAAGAGTAAGAAGCACTGGTGATTACCTCAGCCAGTCCAGACAGTCACAGTGACACTCACCAAGCATGCTTCCTGCGATGAGAATGTCAAACAGAGTGTCAGCATAGCGTCTGTAGTCCAGTCGCGACCCTGTGACATCTAGAAACTTCGCTACAGCATCCAGGTCGCCGCCTGCTTCATTGAGGCCCGCAACAATTGTGTCCCGAAAAACTGTTGGCTCAAACTTCTCCTTTTCATCTAGGACAGAGGATCACATGATCGGTACAAAACAGATAGAAAGTGTCTACCAGTGCCTTTGAACTTTTTGACTTATTTACTACATGAACTTTACATTACTGCTCATATTTTCCAAAGTCCATAGTGTTTTACATTCAAGTTGTTTTAAATCCATTTTAAAACAAACTGGGAGCCAGTGTTTTGACAATAAAATGGGAGTAATGTGAGTGGACCGCGGCAGAGTTTTGGACAAGCTGGAGTTGATTAATTGAAGATTGCAGTGCATTACAGAGGTCTAACAGAGAGGTTATGAAGGTATGGATGAGTTTTTGAAGTGATAGGATGGATCTAATTTTTGCAATATTTCTGAGCTGCACGAAACATGACTGAACCTGTTTTGCGATGTGACAAAATAAATTCCTTCTTGCACACTGGTATTACCTGGTTAAATAAAGAACCCAAGGAATGCTGGACTGTTGTGGGAGATGGAGCATAATTATTACCTAAGTTTTGTCAACATTTAACTGCAGGGAGATCCTCTTCTCAATGTCATGAAGACAGTAATGGAGAATCGATAGTCTGTTAAGATCCTTAGTATTAAAAGAAATGCACAACTGTGTATCATCTGCATAAAAATGGTAAGACATATTGTGATGGCTGAAGATGTGAAGGTAACGTGTAGTGTGAATAGAAAACAATATAAGCTTGAGGATGGACCCTTGGGGCACTCCACAAAGCACCGAGTGGACAGAAAAGAAATGGTTACCAATCATGTTTGAAAAGCTCCAATTGGAGAGGTACGAGACATACCATTTGAGAGCAGCACCGGAAACACCGACTCACAGCCTCAATCTATCGATTAATGTTTTGTGGTCTACGGTGTCAAACGCATCTGTTCTGCCTTCAGGTTTGGTGAACTAGTGCCCCCTCTGGGCTGTTTAGATTTCCTTTAATTTGACATGCACTTTGACACAGAACAGGAAGTGGGTCATTTTAGTTTCCAGTATGCAGCCACATTTTTGCTGAATGGTCTCAATAACTATCTGCTGCAATCCTTCCTTTTGTTGCCTTTGAAAGCATCGTCTATAAGTGTTAGTTTAGCACAGTCCATAGAACAACATCTGGAGAGTATTGTTGTGAAGTACATTTTATGAAGCCTCATTTCTGTACGTTAGCAAATCTTTAACTTAACCACATGCCATGTCTACTGTACCTGAATCATAAGGTAGCCTGTAAGAGGTATCTACAATATGCTAATACGTCATTGTCATTTACTGTCCTTATTGACTATTGTCATTATATATCATAGAGTTAGAGAAGCTTTGAAGTTTGTAAATGTATGTCTCTGCTCTAGCATTAGCGTATCCAGTAGCTGCTATACTGTAAACTCGAAGCATTATAGTAAAGGTGCGTAGTAGCTATGCAGAATTTATACTGTAGCGTATCATTTGATGCATCTTGCTTCTGGTATTCTGTTGTTTATGTTCTTCAGTTTCACTCCTTCATACTGTATATGAGGGTGCTGCCCAATAAAGTACCAGGAGCTTGGACGCTATATCCTGACTCCTGTATTCATTTGAATGGAGTTTGGCTTACTGCTGAATTGTGCACCTATGCACACACGCAAGGAGAGCAGTACAGCATCACTATCTAAGTAATTAAGTATCAGCACTGATCATCTGCCGGAATCTGCATTTATCGGAATATCACTTAAGTAAATTCAATGGAAACCAATGGCTGCCTGGAAGGTAGAAAAACAAATTCAGAAATCTACAAGAGTGTGGTGTGGTTTGGGTTGGTAATAAATCTACATCATTTATAGCCTACTAAATAGCTTAAGACATGCAAAAACACTACTGTAGGCCTGTTAACACTTTAGTATGTGCCTATAGGTGATGATAGTCACGTGACAAACAAGCAGTTGTTACAATTATAGCACTTCGATATTGGTACTTTTTCCATGTATATGGTTCCTGCATCTGGACACCTGGTAAGTGACTGGTAAGTAATTTGTAGGAAAACCATTTTTATACTGCTTATTCCATTGTAATTCATTACTGAAACAGCCAGATGTCCTCAGAGTGCTCAGTCAAAAATGGAAATGTGAATATCTGCTAATTTCATAATTTTACCATATTTTCGTACAGGGTCAGTTCACTAAAATCACAAAAGCAGTTTTTATGGGGACTATTTTTTGGTAGTTCGCAGTTCTAATGGAAACAGCACATTCTGTGGACTATCCAGAGAGACATTGTTTCTGGAAAGAAACAGTGTCAGTGATTTTTAAAAAATACCATTTTTCATTGCTGTGATCACCAGAAACAACATTCCATTCACCTCCACTGTATTGGGATGGAAGCAGAAAAGGCTAGATGTTACTAGAGGTAAGTGAGAAAAGATATTTTCTTGTAATTTGGGTGAGGTGATCCTGTAAATCTTCTGCATTTTTATCTCATATTTTTAAAACGTAATTTAAATTGTGTTTGGTTTGTGCAACTGCCATTTGCTCTCTTTTCATTTTTCTTTTTCTTTGATGTATTTGGGTAATGCACTGTTACTTTGAGGCACTGTAGGCTGCTTACTATATGTACTGTGTGTACCATACTGACTGACTGACTGACAGGATCATCAAGAGTATATTTAGACCTTTGTCTCTCTTCCTGTAACCCAGAACACTGAAAGCTAGCAGCGAGCTAAGCTGCCCAACTTAATCCACTAAGGATTTTTCGCCCACAATTCTGATTCAATCAGATATTTACAGACTTTTTACAATTAGGGACTATATTTTATATTTTTCCTGTACAGCTGTGTATGTTTAGACATTTTTTTAAAATTGAGAACTGTGGCTGCTTTGCTTACTGAACATACCCTGCCCTCGCCATGACAGGGTGGCATGATGCCTCAGTGTTACGCTCTGTGTCCTCAAAGTAAGATATGGTCCTGGTCTTATGTTCGAGTTTTAAGGCCTGGACAACAACAATATTGTGAAATTAATTCTTTCACATCATGTTTAACTTGGGTGAACTTGGTGACATGCAAATTTGTGCTGTTAAACCAGAAGAAGCTATCATAACGTTAGCTGTTTGGACCATTGATTTTTATCTACTCCTGCTTTAACTGCTAAACTCCACATTAGAGGTGGTTTGCAGACAGTTATGAGACAGGAATCGATGGTACAAATATGTCTCTTGAAGAAACAGTGGGATTGTTAGCAACCTAATTAACTTGGCCACTAACTGACAGTTACCAAGCCAGCTAGCCTGGAAAGCTATTGTGGTTTACTAGCTGGCTAGTGTGTTAGGCTGCCTCCTGATGGCAGGGAGTGTTAATGGTCTGTGTCAGAACATGGTGTGTATGCACGTGTTTGTACATTTGGTGGATATTAGTGTGTTAACTGTCCCTTATGATCAGACTCACCACAAATAAAATGACATGTCCATGTACTTTCACCACTGCCTTATAACTGATACACGGCTCATATGATGCATATAATACAAACACCTAAAAGCTCAATTTGTTACTCACCCCTTTTCCTGGTCTTAAACCTCTGGCCTGTGAGCACTGGCTTCTGCTGCTTACCGGTATTCATACAAGTCCTGAAAGCAGCAACACAATCAGACACTCAACCAGTCTAACATGTTTCACTGACATTAACAGATGCACATTAGTTCAGGGTTACAAACAGGGTTTTGCTGATAATTATTACTTTGGAATATGCCTTTACTAAGCCTGCATGGTATCATTTTCAGAGACTACAGGTGGATGCTGGGGTGGAGGTGGGGCTTATGAAAGGCTGTATGAACAGCAGCAAGTGACTGCAGCAGTCACAGCAGAGTTTTCAGGTGAGCTGTGCAGCAGCAGACAAGTGAGTGAAAAGAGAATTGATGGCTTGAATATACTGCCCATCTCGATTCTACACTATCAGATAAAACAGTGCAGTTGCTTGTTGTTTTGTTGTTGATGTCTTCCCAGGGCTCAACTTCTCAGTAAACTTTCAATAGAAATCTGACAAATTTAAATCTACGAAGATATTCTATTAACATATACTATATATATATATATATATATATGTGTGTGTGTGTGTGTGTATACAGTATATACAGTATACTTGACATTACTCAATAAGATCTAAATTCAATCATAACATTCAAAAGTGATGTAATATTCATCAATAACGACTACTGGTGGTCTGACAATGTTTTGACATCAGACTGATAACCCCCTGACCCACGCTGAGAACTGTTAGCTTCACAGTCTGACGGGATTATTCCAGAGGATCAGATTCAGAACTTTTATGTGATAAGCTTAAAATGATGATATGATGTGCTTAAAAGTTAACTGACTGACTCACTATCCACCACTTGTTGGCCATTTACACTCAACAACTGCTGAGCTACCTGCTAACCACCTGTGTGAAACTGATGTGAGGCAATTACAAGACAGTTAATATGGGATTAAAACAGTCTCAAAAGTATTCACAAACAAAAGTTACGTAACTCGTAAAACACAATGCACAAATAAATGCAGAGTGATTTTTATCTGTAAATCTGTATTTGTATCTGTGCCTCCACTCGTAAATCATCCTTTGTACATCAACTTGGCATTTTTCAATGGAAATATATTTGTGAATCTCCATCTATTGGTGTGGATCCTTTTGAGACTGTTCTTCCGCACCGTGTGTCACACAAAATTCACAGATGCAGGGAAGACCAAGCGCTTTCCAGTAGATGGCAGTAATGCACACATTTATGGATGCCAACCGCTGTTAAACTAAACAGAAGTTGTAAAAACGTTGTTGTAATAGGTGTAATAAGTTGTAAAAACCTTAAAGTGGCACCAGACAAAGCAGCTCACATCTAACAGCTTTTTCACCGAGCTTCGGTACCATTATTTAGCCACAACTGTGCTTGGCTTTACCAACCAATACTTGCCTAAAGAATCTATCCCTGTCTCAGAAGCAGCTCTTCATCTAGGAATTATTTCTAAAAATAACTGACAAGTTGAAAACAACATGCTTACCAGCAGTGAGTTCCTTGTGCTGCCTGTAAGTGAGTTGGACTGCGTTGACGTTCTGCCTGCTAACCTTGTGTTCTGCTCTATATATAGTGGGCTCATTCCCGCAGTGTGAACCTGCCTCTTACTCCTAGGCCCGGGACACGTGTCATATTACTCAGAGTGTGTCTAGCTCACTCTCTCTCTCTCTCTCTCTCTCTGTCACTCACGCATGCACATACACACATGGTACATCCATGTCTGCAGCAGGGCTTGGAGAACTATCCACTGTGCTCTGGCAGACAGGGTGCAGTGCTACCGGCTGGGTCACGGATTACAGCACTTTCTAATCCACAACATCAATCCCTGTTGTCTGGGTCTCGGTCAACTTAGGAGCAGCTCAGGAGCAGACTGTGTGTGTGTCTGTTCACTGCCATCCCTCACTTGCTCACAACATATTAAAAGGAACAGAGCTGTACCAACCACCAGCCTTCTCAGCTAAGTGTTGAAACCAGTGCAAGACTGCTTTAAGCTGCATTCCCTCTAATGGCCACCAGGTGCTGTGTTGAAGTACATGGAAAAATTCTGTCTTTACTGTATCAAGACTCATCACTTCATTTTTTGAAGCTGTATTTATTCAGGGAAGTTTTCACAGAGCAATGGTCTCTTTTGCTCCCACTCACACCATTCGATACATTCACACCGCCCAGTACAACTGCAGTCTGATCTGTGGTCCACTGAGCAGTTCCGTTGGAGCAGTTGGGAGTAAAGAGTCATGCTCAAGGGAACCTCTGCTTCCCCACTGAAATGTATCCTGCTGGTCCAGGGACTGAACTTCACCTGCGGTGCTTGAATGGAAATATTTTTTAAGAGAATAGGTATACGTGCCTTTCTTCCACAGAGGATGCCACCTCCACTGCACACTGAACACCTACATCAGAATGCTGTTTGTTGATTTCACACCTCCTCCTCTCTAGTGCCGAACATGGGAGTCCCCCAGGGCTGTGTGCTCAGCCCCCTCCTGTTCAAGCCATATACCCACGACAGCAGTCCCCGACATGGAGAGAACTCTATTGTGTTTGCAGACGACACCACCACCATCATCATCATCATCATCATCGGCCGGATTTCAAACAATGATGAGACTTCAAATCGGGAGGAAATCAACAATCTTGCAGGGTGGTGCACAGAGAACAAGCTACTGCTCAACGTCAGCAAAACCAAGGAGCTGATCATTGGTTCCTGGGAATCAGCATCACAAAGAACCTGTCACGGTCATCCCACATCTCCACCCTGGTTAAGAAAGCTCAGAAAGGCTGTATTTCTTAAGGAAACTTAAGAAGGCAAAATTCCCATGCCAAGTTCTTGTTAACTTTTACATGGGAGCAATAGAAAGCATCCTGACTGGAAACATTTCAAATTAGCATGGTTTGTGCACGGCCCAGGACAGGAGGGCTCGGCAGACAAGCACAGGTGTAATCTACATAAATGATAGTGTTTCAGATTGTTTCAAATGAGGTGTTTCAGATTCAGGACCCTGATATCATGCCCGCCTGCTTACAGCTGCTGAAATATCTCAGCAATGGATTGCCATGAAAAGTGATCCTCTAACTTTTCATCTCACCCTGGTTTATGACTAAATAATTGCAAAGCTAATGACATTCCCATCAGCAAATGAGATAGTACATGGTAAACATGGTAAACGTCATACCTGCTAAACATCGGCCTTATGTTATTATAGATTCCACACAACAGATATATTTATATACAGTCTTTTATTAAGATTTATTTGGTCAATCAAATAAAGCAGAATTATTTTGTGCTTTGTTGTGACAGATGACATTGAGGAAACTTCCATCTCCCATAAATCATTCCTTGAAACTATGAAGCAAAAAAGAGCTATCACAACAGCACACTGAACATGTCGTCCCTCAAGGGCAGAGAGGAAAATACACAGCAATAAATGCATGTAAGTCAACAATCCCACTGCTTCAACAAACACAGACAACATTAACATTATTAACGGCCTGCATTTCTTCATGTCCCAGATTGCTGCTGCATGTAATTGGTGCCAATCAGCACTTTTGTACACTGTGTACCGAGAGTGTCTCAAATGAACAGTTGTTTACCCCTAAGTCTGACAAGAGCACACAGCTGAGCTGACGTTGATAGTTCGAATTAAGCCAAGAGGACACGAGCACTACTCAACTGAATGAGTGTGTGATTAAATGAGCCATAAGGACCGATTTGCAGCGATGACAGAGACAAACCATTTCACCTTGAAGAGAAAAGTCAGATGGGGAAGAGCACCTCTTACACACAGTGGTGCCACATTAGCTTCTTAGATTGAGGTGATCTGAATCAAACAACTGTAGGCAAGTACAAGTAGTATTTTAGTCAAGTTTAGTGCAGGTTCATTCCATTTTCCACCAGTTTGTCCAACTGTTTGTCCAACATATTTTTTTATTATTGAAAGGAAGAAAAAAAAGAGCCTCTAAGTCTCATTAGCTAATGTGGATTGTTGTGTGGCTCTTTTAGTGTCACAGATTGCTGTTTGGCCGTTGCAATGTACGAATACAAATACACAAATACAGAAACTGGGGCTTCCACTTGTGACTGTGTTGTACTGTGTTATGTGGTTTTATTGTGAATGTGGGATATATTTGATCGTCATCTGGCGTATCTATTTGTCTATTTGCTATTAGTCGAAGTTCAAAGTACCACAATGTGCCCCCCTCAAACTGGTAACACAAATATTAGACCTAATTTAATGCTTTAAATTAGAAGAGGAGGACAGCAAGCCAGAAAACAAAGATTTAAAATGTTATAAGCTTTGCCAGTGTTTTACGAGGAAGGAAGAGGAACGAGAGAGTCTCCTCCTATACTACCGGCACTCATAGTGCATCACAGGGTCACTATTACTACTACTACGCTATTTATGTGCACTTGGTCACTCCTACATTCATAACAGGCTGCAGTCTGTCTGTCATAATTCAAATTGACCTTGATTTTTTTATTTAAAAAAGGCTTTACACTTTATTTCTTTGAGTGTGCTCCACGAGGTAAGTGCACGCTGCAGATCAGACTGTGCATGTGCACAGCGGAGAAACAGTACTAAACAGAACAATAGAAAAACAGGAATAAGACGTGTTTTCTGGTTTTGATTTTCTTATTTATTAGATTGCGCACTTCAAGACGAAAACAAGAAAACACATTTTCATTAGCCAGATTGAGTGGAATGACTGTATGATCGGATGACACGTACGGACCTAGGTGGAGGAATAGATCAGTACTGTGCCCTTTTAGTAGCAATCATTTTGTGGCATATATTCATTTGCAGAGGATAATAGTTTGTTTGCATCTGCCCTCCTGAAACCGAACCATCTCCAGATTCCTCCGTTTTGAACTGAAGTTAACAGTCAGGACAACGATGGGCTGGTTAATTAGTTTAGGGAGTGCGAGTCTCCTGCATGTAAACACCACCTGCTTTTAATGCAGAAAGAAATTACTAAATGCGCCACAAAAACTTGAATATGGCAATATGCTCATCTGCCATATCGCTCATTAATTGATATTCAAATACATTGGATGTATTCCATATATTGTGCAGCTCTAGGCTGGTGGCATTTCTGTCACATAATAACATACAAGTGTATCAGTAGAGGAATGAGTCCTTCAATGTCCATGCACATACTGTAGTAACTCAGGCCTCAGCCATGTGCTCTCTCAGATTCCAGTACGTGTGTGTGTGTGTGTGTGTGTTTGTGTGTCTGTGAGGGGTTTAGGAGTTCTGCCCCTTGCTAAAAATAATCTTTCCATTATTAAGTTCTGGGAAGTAAACCCAGGGAGTCAGCCAGTGCATCATTCAAAGCTGTGTGATATTAAGTGGAAAGTGAGGTTGTAACGGTACAAAAAATTCACAGTTTGGTATATACCTCGGTTTGGGGGTCACGGTTCGGTCTGTTTTTGGTAAAAAATGCAGAAAATAGGCTTGGGTGGTATCAAGGTATACCAGGGTATTCAGAAATCCCGAAGGTATGATTTTCAATACCGTCAGGTTGGGCCGATGGCCAATGGCCGACAGTCATCGACCACTGAAGCCACACCAACACCGGGTTGCACCCTGCCACACACACACACACACACTGCTGCACAGGGTCCGAAATTAATACCCGCCAAGCGCCAGATGCGGGTAAATTTTTGGAGAGTAAAATCTCGTTACTGAAAGTGCGATAACAGCTTCATGAGTAAAAAGCCAATAAGAGTAAGAATAAGAGGGGCTTATGCACTACAGGCCACTATAAGATCACGCTCATCAATGGTGTGTTGTCGGCCACAATGTCCGACCCTGTTTACTGAAGAAATGCAGATGTCACTTTAGTCACTGTTCCTCTTGAAACACGAGCTAGTTGAGCTCGTTGTGACTGAAGCTCCTGAAGCCATCCTGTCCCAACAATGAACCCTCTTTCAAAGTCACTGCCGTATCAACAAACCATTTTGGATATGTACGTACTTCATTTAAAGGTGATATTGATAACATTCAGCCCACTCCCCTCTCCCCCTTCCATTGCATCACATCACAACACCGCTGTTGCTCGAAGCACATGCCGCCTCAGATGGTTGCCAATTCGTTGCACAACCTGCATATTTCATGGTGGAGTGGAGTGAGAGTCAGACAGACTCAGTCATGTCAAGTGATGAATCTTTCGTGGTGGAGTAATGAATTCATTTTGAACCAGTAGTGATTATGTGCATTTATGTCGTGCACGTTGATCTGACGAGACAGTGTCGGCGTAGATTCCCAGTTAGCTAATGAAACCTTAGCTTTAGCTTACCGGTCAAGAAGAAAAGTGGCCACCTTGGCATGGCTTTTCAGCCCTTGAAACTCCTTCAGCCGACTCCAACGAGCAAAAGCTGAACCAATGGTCACGCTGGTCTTGCTCCTCCTTTTGTGGCTGAGCACTTGGGATTGGTACCAGAGTGAAGCCGGGTGCTTACCGTCAAACTTTACATTTCCAAACTTTCCGTTTTTTCCACACTAACTGGCAACTACTAAGACTCTTGATCGCTGACGACACAGAGATACCAGGTGATACCAACAGCGTTATACTATTGGCTCACAAGCCTCATTAGAAACAGGAACCAAACGTCAGACCGCTTACACAGAGATAAACAAAACACTCATTTTCGACCTGTTAAAATTTTTAAGACAATTAATTCACAATCATAATATTTTATTCTAGGAAAAGCCATGCTTTGATTCCTCACCTTTCTAAAAGCTCTGTGCATGTATTCTCTTTTAAAAATGATTCGTCTACATAAAAATGTTATCAATAACACCTTTAAGATATCTACAATGACATTTAGACTAGTGGATATTCCTTTTTTGATATCTCAAATTCAATTCTGACTGGTTGTAAAAGTAATTGTAGATATCTCAAATATAATTCATACAAGTACATACATAATTTTCTCTAGTTATAATTGTATTTCAGATATCTGAAATGCAATTCTAGATATCTGAAATGACAATCTTACTAGTTACGTTTCCAAGCCAACATATCAGTAATTGAATTTTTCACTAGTCAGAATTTAATTTTAGATATGTAGAATTCCATTTATAATATCTGTAATGTAAGAACAATTGTAGATATCTACAATGAACATTTCCACTACTGAGAATTAAATTATTGATATCAATAATTCATATTTTGACTAGAGAGAACTGAGTTGTAGATATCATTAATTAATATTAATTAATTATAACACGCCAAAATTGAATTATAGATATCTGTAACTGAGTTTGAATAGAAGTCAGGGGTAAAAGTTTTCTGGATGTAATTAAGTTACAGATATCTACAGTGAACATTTCCAGTTCTAGTAAGAAATTAATTGTTGATATCAAGAATGAACATTTTGACTAGTGAGAAATGAACTGTAGATATCTTTAGTTAGAATTGTTAGTCAGAATTACATTAAGGATATGTTGGCTTGGAACTAGTCAAAAAGCAGTTGTTGATATCTACACTTGTTATTACCGCCTCTGATTAAATGGTAGAAGGGCTTGCCTTAATCATTCAGGCTGTCTTACCTGAGGGGGGTCGTAGTTGGTACCCGGCGGAGCGCTCTTCACTCTGTCGACTGTGTCTCCAGCAGAGGAGCCTCTGTGAGCTGTGCAGCAGGACGGACCTAACTCTTCACTGCAGGGGAGTCTGGACTTCATTAAACACTCAACACAGCAGTCAGAGTGACTAGTCAGAGCTGCACATCCACATTTCTTATTTCAAAATAACCAGGATTGAATCAAGCGTCACTTAGAATAATTGCTTCTGTTCTTTTGAGCTTTTTTACTCAGCGGACAACAGGAGTCTCCCCCTTTGTTTGGTATAGTGGTATGTTCCAGGGATGGCTCAACCGTTAGTGGTGTGGGTTGTGTCCTCTGTAGTTTATCAGTCCACCTGTAGACTAGAACTGTCAGCTGGACCGAACAGCAGGGTTTGTTCAAACTGTCAGCAGAACCGAAGAGATCAGATCAGAACAGGCCAGTTCACAACCAGACCGATCACTCAGACCAGAACAGAGCTGATCAAGAGGATGGCTGCACCTCAGAAAGGAGATCTGTCAGCATCTGAGAGGAAGATCCTGCAAGTTATTGCTGCTGGTGAGTGGCACTGGTTTGTTATAAGATGATACTTTGAGCTTCCTTCACTCTGTTTTTCCTTATTATAGACATCTTATTATTTTTTCATTGATGACAAACATGGTGTATACATTTGATTCCACTGACAGTCTACCATGTAAACACAGGCACTCACTTAAGATCATTTTGTAGTTCAAGAAATTGTCCTAACCTTGACATTGCACTGTTTTCAAATCAGTATTTACCATTTTAGTGCTAAAATCATGGTGATGAGTCATTTCACAAAACTAATTATAGGAACAGACACTGTGTTCAACTGATATTCC
Source organism: Oplegnathus fasciatus (assembly GCA_003416845.1). Lineage (NCBI taxonomy): Eukaryota > Metazoa > Chordata > Actinopteri > Centrarchiformes > Oplegnathidae > Oplegnathus > Oplegnathus fasciatus. The sequence continues at coordinate 736,946 of NTHP01000258.1, read as the reverse complement.
TCCAGCTAATTAATTTCAATAGTTCTTAGAGAGTCTTTTAGTCATTTCACAGCAGGTCAGCTGAACATGCAAAAATGTGAAATTTGTCTACATGCAGGGTACAATGCAACATTTATGAGGAATAAAGTTTCAAATAAATGATCAATGAGTGAATATTTATTTGAGTTAATTGGCGCTTATTTGGAAAACGTTGTTTCCCTATAATTAGTATCAGATTACAGAGTTCTTGCCTGGAAACTTCTTAGGAAATTATTCAGAACTTGCAGACTCTACCAAAATTCTATATAATCAGGATAATGTGTATGAATTGGTATTGATATTTGTTTTCATTTAGATGCTCCCTCACCACTTCGGCCACTCCGGCTCAAAGCACAGAAAAATCATAAATGCATTTGTGCTGTTTCTTGCTCTGTGTCCAAACCTCAAACCTCCCCATGAGTTACATTTTTACTGTGCTACTTCTGGTCTGCAGGTGATGTACAGGAGGCTGCCCAGCTGCTTGCCAGCGAAGAAGTACGAGTCAACTGTTTGGATGAGGTATGAAAATAGAAGGAATACTAGCTTTAATGTTAGCTGTTGTAGTATTTCATACACAGTAGTTTATGGTTGCCAAAAAATTAAAAATCTCAATAGCCGTCTCTGCAGCTTTCAAAATGAAAAAATGTCAAATTTCCAAGGTGAAGAATGAACTTACAGGCTCAGCTAATTGCTATATTTAGGTTAAAAATGTATATATTCATTTACTCAAACTGGTCTCCACACTTAAAGGAACAGTCCACCCAAAAAGTCAATAGTTTATTTCTAACCCTAACAATACAGGGTTTTATTTTTCTTAACTATGACCCTATTTTACATCCCAAAATCCTTACTCCTGGCGTGTTGTCCTGTAAATCTGGTAATGAATATGACTTTACGCCCCCAACTCACCACTTCCTCCATAATGTCACTGTAACATATGTTATCCTTTGTGATGGAGACATATGGAGACGACTCTTGAGAGGCAGACGCAGCCCTCGAAGGTGTTTGATAATAGCACCACGCCACTACATGTAGCTCACAGACTCCTTCAGACTGCCTGTCTGTCAGAATCAGGTGTGGTGACAGAGCTTCACATCACTGCCCACACAGTCACCTTTACCTACATTACAGACATGTTACATGTGTTTTCTGTGTCTGATGCAAGGCATACACAGGACATTCATAAATGTATAATTAAATCCAAAGTTTGCTCCTTTGCCTGCAGGATTATCTCATTAGAAGAGTTGCTGCTGATACCCAGTCAGGTTCCAGTATGCTTCAAATGCAGTGAAATAAAATAATTGAATCCAAATTTTGACTAAATTTTGCACAGCATCACAGAAAACATAATTTGTATCCTGAACCAGAGAAAAACAGAATAATATGGGACCTTGGGGGTCTGTTATTTATTTTCATTCACCATTATTTGCAATCTTGTTACAGCGTCATGCCATTGTTTTCATGCACACTAACTAAAATTCAACTTTCCATCACTGGTATATTAGCAAACTTAAGATAAATGATGTTGAAGTCTAAAGAGTGTATGAAGTCAAATTTCTGGGAGTGATAGATAAAGCATTGTATTAGAAACCACATTTAAATTTTGTCAGTGAGAAAAAGGTCAAAGTCTATAACAATGCTTTATAAAATTAGGGATTTCTTAAACCAGGCTACATCACACTCTTTATACTGCTCACTTTATACTGGGTGCTTCTGAAATTACTGGGGGGCACCAATAGTAGTACAGTGCAAACTGTAGCAGTACAGTGCAGACAGGCTACTACTGATACAGTGTCAGTGCACAGTCTGTTGTTAAATAACAATTGAGTTTGATTAAGTTCAATTTAGAGTTACTTGTATTTCCCTTGAGTAATAATTTAAACTAATTTATACTTGTAGTCCATATATTTAATCGGCATGCATATAAACTCCTCGTGTACTGTTGCCTCTCTCCTTTCTTTCTCAAGTATGGCATGACTCCACTGATGCATGCAGCCTATAAGGGCAAGGCAGATATGTGTCGTCTGCTGCTGCAGCATGGGGCCGATGTCAACTGCAACCAGCATGAATATGGATACACTGCTCTCATGTTTGCTGGCCTGTCAGGTATAACTGTGTGTGTCACTCAGTTTTGCAGCATTTGTTGTAAGGTTCTTGAAATGTTTTATTCTGGTGTAACTAGACTAACTTCAACCCTCATTTTAGTTTAGATAAATCATTGTTGTTGTGCTAAATATCAAACCACTGATTCCCCCTCCTCCAGGGAAGACAGACATCACCTCCATGATGCTGGATGCAGGAGCAGAGACAGACCTGGTGAATTCTGTGGGTCGCACTGCTGCTCAGATGGCAGCGTTTGTAGGTGAGACAGACAAAGTCTGTACTGCTAACTAACTAACTAACTAACTAACTAACTAGTGACTGTAAGGGGGGTTACATCTTAACCTGCACACTCTCCTTCCAGGCCAGCACGACTGTGTAACAGTGATCAATAACTTCTTCTCGCGGGCAAGGCTGGAGTACTACACCAGACCACAGGGGTTGGAGAGGGAGCCCAAGCTGCCCCCCAGGCTGGCAGGACCCCTGCACAAGATTATCATGACCACCAACCTCAACCCGGTCAAGGTGAGGCCTGCTAATGAGGGCCTGCTAACGTTCTGAGGGTTTGTGAGGGACCAAGCTGGCAGGCATGAGGAGTCACAGATGGAGCTTCAAAAAGAGACTTTTGTACACACAAAAATGGAAGAAACAAGTTACAAAATATGCAATATGCAAAATATGTTCTGGGCCCATAAAAGAGGTCAACTAAACAGAGCTATGGTTAGGCTATGATAACTTAACATGAACTGAATAGAACTGAACAGAACAAACTGAATACAAAGGGAACATACAGTATATAATGGCTGATCAGACCATTTTAGAAACAAAAGGGGTAACACAAAGACTAAGGTGTGTGTGAGTGCAGAAAGGTTGCAGACATTTAAATCAGCTTTATGGCTGCAGGTGAGGCCATCACAGGGTTGTTCCAGTGAAAAGGCCATGTGTCATTAAACACAGGTGAAACATGGAATAAACATGAAGATGCTCAGTACATTTACAGTCTGCCCATTAGGTGTTGACATTACTGGTGTACAATTGGAAGATTTCCCTGACTGTGACGCTAGCGGAATAGTCATGGGGTCACAAAAATAGTAATGAATTAATATCTGTGGATCACAACTGACCAGCATCCTAATAACCTTCAAAAAACATTTTTGTCATATTTGGAAGAAGTAAAAAGCCTAAACGGCATCACTAATATTTTCCTGAATTCATGTTTATTCATCAGTGACTTCAGAGGTCAACAGCAGTAATGACTACATTGTTGAATAGAATGAGTATTCTTGTTAATGGCTGTAGTATGATGGTGATATGTAACACGAGTGCTAAAGATTCATTTCACAATACGGCTTGGATAGCCCAGTGGACACCTACTGGGCTTCTTTCCAAAGAATGAGGGTTTAGTGTCTGGTTTCTTTCACTGTCGGCCTCAGTGTAAGCAATGCAGTGTTAACAGCACACTATGCATAAGCTATGAGTAACACTGTATGAGATGGGATAACTGGCTATACTGTACGTACTCTCTCCTCCCTGTCTCAATCAATGACATTATTTCCGCCCTGAGAGCAGCTCTGCCCAGAAATGTTTGTCTAACCAACTCTCCAATCTGTCAGATAGTCATGCTGGTGAAGGAGAATCCTGTGCTGGTGGACGTGGCGGCTCTGGAGAAGTGTTATCAGGTGATGGACCTGCTGTGTGAGCAGTGTGTGAAGCAACAAGACATGAACGAGGTCCTGGCTATGAAGATGCACTACATCAGCTGTGTGCTACAGAAATGCTCGGCTTTCCTGCAGAAACGAGATGACAAGCTGGACGCTCTTGTCAAGAGGTGAGGCCTCTGAGTGGAATGAGGCTGTCCCCTGAATATATAACCAGCAGCACTCCCAGCACGCATTTTACAGTTGGCTACACCGTTTACAGTTGATGGACAGATCAGCATCAAGTTGCTGTCATAATAGTGTTTAGGTCAATATGTGGATTGTTATTAAAGGTTATAGTTTGAGTTATTTTGTGTTTTGTTTGTACTCAGCCTGTTAAAAACAAGTTTTCATCAACTTTCTAAAGTCTGAGAAAATAGGATCCAGTGTTCTTGGAGCTTGAATCATACTAGGTATTAATCTTCCTCTTGTGAGTCCCCCCACTTTATAGCAGTGCAATACTGAATCACTGGAGCACCTCCTTAACAGCATCAGAAAACATCATTAACTCTGATTTAGTTGTTGTGTAGAATTATTGTGTGAATCACTGCTGTCACTGACTAGCTGACTAGTAGCTTGTAGCAGTGGAGCTCAGTCCTTGATGACTGAGCCCAGCTGTCATCTCAGCTGTCTTTCTCAGTATGTTACTCCCCCATAAAAAGACAGCGAAAGCTACAGAAGTCATATCTTTTCATAATCTGATAACTGATAACGTAAATAATAGGCTGCTGAGCTATTAACCATATGTACAGTGCTTGTAGAGGCTAGTTTTGTACTGAACTAAATGTGACGGCTTGGACCACAAACAGTCTGAACGTACTACTGACCTGGAGTCAGAATCAGAGCTGAATGTTGCAGCTGTATGAATGTAAATGCATTCACTTACTGTTGAAATCCTTATCCTATTTCCAGTGGCAATTAACATTTGTAATGAACAACAATCTCATAGATTTATAATATATAAATAGAGATTGATACATAGTGATAACATTGTAGGAAATTGACTGAAATGGAAACAAAAAGAAAACCAAACTTGAAGAGGACAGAAATTCGGTTGTTTTCAGACTAGGAACATAAGAATTTAGTACCACATTGCCAAGACAGATGCATGCATGAAGATGCATGGAAAGTGACTGAAAACAAAATAAATGTCAGCTGGTGTTTGCGCCCCTGAAGAATGCAAAAGAAAAAAAGAAAAAGTGACGTAACATCCTGACAAAGGTTCACATCTATTCTCAAAATAGGTTAAAACTCTTTGTCTCAGGAGGAGCGTTCGCCTCTGTTTTCCTACTGCTGTCACCTCGGATCTACTCTGAACCTAATTAAGAGACTTACTCTACCCCAGTGCAACATGAAAAAAGTTCATATTAATGGTTTTCTCACTCTTGTTATTATTCTTTCTCTTACATCTATTTGGGGGATAATCATGCTCCAAGTTTTGGAACTGAAGTTCCCACAATGCTTTGGGGGATGTAAACAGGAAGTATAATGTTGTCATGGATTCAGGTTTTCGGGTTTGAGTCAGAAAAGGTGATGCAAATTGCAGCATTCTCCATGAGCTGTGTGTCACAGCCACTGCTGCTGCTGCAGTGTGTGTGTGTGTGTGTGTGTGTGTGTGTTATTAAGCAGGCCATACTATGATAACTACTTTTGCATTGTTTTTACAACACCCGTTTGCACCTGTCACTTTCACCTCATGCAGTATCTTTGCCTCACATCTCTCCTTCCACGCCCCCTTCAATTCTCCTGCTCCCCCCTGGGGAGGCCCCTCACAGACTGAAAACCTCGGATCCAGAGTAATGGGAAAAACACTGGCAAAATGGACAGAGATCCTCTGTGCAGCATGAATTTGATGATAATCTGCACACAAGATTGTGAGAGGTGAAAGTTCGGCCTCAGGATAGAAGCTTAACAGAGCGGAGGTCTATCTACAACAAATATTACTGGAATCCAACCACTAGGTGCAATGTTTTGTACCTGTACAATGAGAATTTTGTTGTGCTACAGGACAATCCATGGAAAGTTTAAAATGAAAATGTATATTGGAATCATTGTCATAATAAATGTCATCTCTTTTCTCTGTTTCCTTAACCCTCTTTAATGCTGCTGGGTCCCAGCCTGTTGAGGGGGAGGGACAGTGATGGCTTCCCACAGTACCAGGAGAAGTTCATTCGGGACTGCATCAGGAAGTTTCCTTACTGTGAGGCCACACTCCTTCAGCAGCTGGTGAGGAGCATTGCACCGGTAGAGATTGTAAGTGAAGAAGATATCAGAGAATTTAAGTGTAGTATATAAAATCATTCTAAGCAAAAGGTCTTTGTTTTGAAAAGATCGATGAGGAAAAATAGGGTTCGAATAGTCGTTAGCAGTAGCTGATGATAGAGGGTATTATAGGTTGCGGAGTAATTCTTTTCTTTTCAGTCGCTGTTGTTGATATAACCTTAATACACCATTGCATCTTGTTTCCAGGGCAACGACCCAACTGCGTTCTCAGTGTTGACCCAGGCCCTGACAGGTCAGATGGCATTTGTAGATGCTGACTACTGTGCTACATGTGGGGAGAGGGGGGCAGACAAGAGGTGCTCCCTTTGTAAAGCAGTAAGTCTGTTAAAAGCCACCATCTGTACTAGAGTTCAATCATGTCATCAAAAATGTCCACGTTTACCTACCTCCAGGTCACCTTCTCTCTAATTTGCCTTTAAGGTGACTTACTGCAGCTTGACGTGCCAAAAGCTCCACTGGTTCACCCATAAAAAGATGTGCAGGTCTCTGCAGGAGCAGGATGCCGACCTGCAGGACGCTCCAAGGTTAAAAGAACTGAAAGGTGCTCATCTTTTACCTGTGCTAGGTGGGATGCGAGTCCCATATGGGTCAACTTTGAGGGCCCCTGTCTCCTGGTTGGTCAGTCTGGTCAATCAAACCTCATTCTAACACTCTCTCATAGGTAAACATGTAGGAAAACATAGCTGAAATCGTGAAATCTTGATTTCAGACGGAATGCCTTCATCATGAGTCCTTACAGTGTTATGGTCTTACATTTATTTTTCATTTGATGAAACAAATATATTTCTAAATCTGAACCATATAAGCATAATATCAATTGAAATGAAATAAAATTATGCTGCTACTGTATAAGGCACCTGTCATTTCAGTTGATATTGTGCTTTAGTGGTGCATATTACCAAACAAATTGGCCACAAACCAATTGCCACATGTTGTTGCTGGGGCCTTTGAGGCCCCTAGTTACCTGTTGGTAATCCAGCCTTGAGTAAAGAAGTCCTCCTACAGGAGCTGATTTATAGTTAAAAGTACTCTATGGAGTTTTTAAGTGGTTATGAAACAGTTTAATCTCCAATTTAATGCCTCTATATGACCTACATAAGCAAACGAGACCAACAGCGAGAAGAATGGCTATTTCTACTAGTTTCTAATAGTTATTCTTAATGCCTGCCACCGGGTCGGATGTTTCCGCGAAATCAGACCACACGGCGCTGGGGTTTGCTCTGGCTGAATTCGAGTTGTTTCAGCCGCTAACTGAAGGCTAACTGAAGTCCTCCCGGAGAAGTAGTCTCCTTGCCGCAAATCTTCCCATCATCCCCATCATCCTGTTTCATTTGACTTAGAACAGCAAAATAACTGTAATACAGTTCAGCAGCAGGACACTGAAGTCTTAAGCCAGTGTTGTGTCAGGCTACTGTGTTAGTGTGCCCTCTTGTGTTAAATAGATATAATTACTCTGTGTACCTCTGCTCCCTGTTAGATGATGAAAGCGACCTGGTGATGGAGACGGCCAACTTCCTGCAGGAGCTGTGTCTGCGGGCAGAGGAGAAGGTGGCTTCAGCTGGAGGCTGCCCTGCAGAGCTGCTGGCCTGTCCCTCCACCTCTGCTGAGGGACCATCCTGCACCCAAGACTGAGACGGGACACCCAACCAAGGGTCCTGAACGACGCTGAGTCATCTCTTTTTGTGAATCTTCACAAAAGTGACATATGGAGAGGCGTGGCTGAACAGAAACCATGTCAACAGGGTCCATCCTGCTTGTATATTGCACACCAAGCCATGTAATTTTAGATAATCAGTGATACAAAAGCGGTTCCAGGTAACTTTATACATTGGCCGCTGCAAAAAGTAGAAGTATTAAGATTTCCCAAAGAAAAAATAGGAAACCCTATAAGTTGATGCCAGCAAACACCCTGGTTAGTCTGATCAGTGAGTCTAACGTGCTGTCTACATTGAACATGTAACGTATGCAGAGCGTACGCGGAGCGGATGTGCCGCGAAATATATCTTTTCACTCGCTACACCTGTAGCGCACGTACGGCGTAGGGTCACAGGAAAAACAAGACGGTGAGCTTTCATTTTGGGATTGTGACTTCAGTTATTGGACCCAGCACAGCGCTGTGAAACTTCAACTTTTTCACAGAGTTTGTGTAATATGGGTAAGTTAACATCTACAGACAACAGTAGGCTATGTAAGGGATAATGTTACTAAGCAACCGCCAGGTGGTACTGGCAAAATAAATGATGACAGGGTGGTCAAACCTCTCAAAAACCAAACTGCCAATAAGCTAGAGTCATTTCCTGTATACCGTAGTTTAATTTAAAAAAAAAAAGACACTTATGACCCATTTCTGTGTAGACAAAAAAAATATAAATAGAAGACCGGCATTTGCAGAGCGGTTCTCCGCAGCGCATACTTACACGCTGCTCTCACACCTGGTGTAGCCAGTCTCATTGATTATAGTGGAAGCGTAGTGTTGCAGCATCCGCTCTGCGTACGCTCCGCATACATTACATGTTCAATGTAGCCTGTTACGTTGGTAATTCCAGCCTTTTCTGGATAGAACACCGCTCACTGAAGTTAAGTAGACCGTTTGGACGCGTCCAAACTGGACTCCACAAAAATAAAAAATCTACGGTATGGCATCTCAAACTTCTTTCTCCTATGTTTCATTATATTATATTTTCTCCACGTTCTATCAGTTTTTTTAGCAGCCTCAAAACATTATGAATGAATTTGCATGTAGACATGGGGGAAAGGTTGGTCACAAGTGATTAATATGACTTAAGTTTTTGTGCCTATCAGCAGACAGAAGAAGAGGTCCATATTTGGCCCAGTGAGGGTGCTGGAGAACTGGCTGTGTGGTGCTATGATAAAGTAAAATTGTTAAAAAGAACTGGGGGCCCAGTTCTAGCCAACCGTGAACTGCAATAGGAACTGCTCAGTTCGCGTTGGGACAGGGACCTTTGTTGCATGTCGTTCCCCATCTATCTCTTAACTGTTGCTACCTAATAAGGGCATAAAATGCCAATAAATAATGAAAATAAGAGGCGAGAACTTTGTTCTTCTGTGGCAATAGGACAGTATATAAAAAACATTGATATTGAACAATTCTGCAGAACCCAAGATTATGTTCTACGACAAAATTTTTTAACGTCCAAAGTTTTTTAAATTCTTGCTTTCAAGAGTGTCTGCACATGTCACGGTATGGTGAAGATTAGGGAATAATTGTGCTTATGGCAAATAAACTATGATCATGGTTAAGCAACAGAAACATTTGGTCATGGTTGAAGAAAGATTGTGGTTTCTGTTAATTGACTGATTGATTTCACTTGATTGATTTCACTTTATTATCAGAATATTGATATATACTGCATCCTAAGACGTACACTGTTTCACATAAATAACAAAACACAACATTTACCCAAACAACAAAACAAATACTACAAACATATATTACATCAGACATTGCGAATAAGTGGCTGCAGCTCATCCATCACCCCGACCCCGAACTTTGTGCCTCACTAAAAAAAGGGCACACTGCTTTCTGGATTGGTGAATCAAGGTTGTGATGGGTCTTGGAAGTTACCAACTTTTGGTGTAAATCTTATGGAACTGGCATTTCTTGACCATTACATTGCCTTGGTTTGAGCATTCTCTCTACTGGTGAGAATAAATGATCTTACAATGTTAACAGACACATGATAATTAATGAGTGAGTTGCACCACACAAACACCAGTGTGGCCTAGTCCAGTCAAGTAGGCCTGCAGCAGGCCATCAGGGGCAAAAGAAACAGTTACGGCCAAGAACTTAATTGGTTTTAATAAAGGTCAAGCTAGATCCATCATGATCTTAGTGTTTACAACTTGTGAGTGCCATTTTCAGTCCAGTATAGTGATGTATCGGTAAATAACATGATAGGTGAACGTGACCTCAAGTCAAATCAAATTTTATTTTGTGCTCTCTTTATTTATAAGATTTTCATAGATTGTATATCACTTTGATTCTACGTGCAAAACGTATAGATATATGTCAGGTTGTGAACTGCAGTGTGGGTTATCCCTACACTGTGTCCCTGCATATATCATGAAGTAGAAGAGAATTTGCTTTAGTGTTGTTAGAATACCAAGCTGCGTTTTGTTTAGAGGCTGTTTTAGACAGTCACATCAAAGAAAACACATTTCAGTCCTGTATGTAGGATCAGACACAGCTTTGTACAAATGCAGTCATGAACTACAAACCAAGAGTGATTGTATTTATGAAAAATACTTGACTGCTTCCTGCAGTTTCCTGAACTAAACTGTAAACATACAGTTGTGTCATGGATGCAGTATTTCATAATGTGAACTTTACTCTGTTCTTTGTGTGATCTTGGAAAGGCTGTATTTTCTGAACTGATGCGCATTTTATCTTTTTAAAATCTATGTTTTTGTTTTGTTTTTGTTGTTAAAGTGTCCCCATCTATCAGTCTAACAAAGTTGTGGAATTGAAGAATGTGACATTAGTCTTGTTGTGGTGACTGCTTACTGGACCCATCATCTACCTTATATTTTTAAATAAATAATGTTTGCCTTCATCAGAGGGACTGAAGTTATTTTCACAACTATATTGACATGCATACACATATCTGAAATACAGACACCAAGTTTAAAACCGCTGTTATCATTTTTGCATCGCTGGAAACACATTTTTTAATGAGTCACAAGTGGTGAAAATTGCGATCTGATATGGGTCTTGGCTTAGGGTGTGAAACTTGAAAGTTGGCACACACATCAGACTTCGTGAAAGTTTTGATCTGGTGCAGGTCTTTGGCTTGGGTGTGGCAAATTGGCTCAATAGCGACCCTACAAAATTTCAACGAAGTAGCCCTCAAGGTACGTTTCACCTAGATGTGCGAAATTTGGTAGGCACATGTCACATCTCCAGACTTAAAAAAAAGTGGTGCCATGACCTAAAACCAACAGGAAGTCGGCCATTTTGAATTTACTGTGCAATTCTTTTGCAAAGTGAAGCCATTTACAGGCGCTGTACTTTAATGAACTCTTCCTAGAGAATTAATCAGATCGACTTGAAATTTGGGCAGTGCAATGTACAGACTTTAACAATGAAAAGTTGTGCTAACTGTGAGTTTTCGTTGAACGGCGTGGCCATGGCGGCCACGCATTTGCCCCAAACAAGGAACAGAAAGTTCTTGTAACAGACGGACAAAGCCAAAGATGGTGTGGAAAATTGCTGAACTTACAACGGACCTGTCACCACCTCTACCACTACAACATTTTGAAGGAAACCACATGTTTGAGTATTGAAAATATCATCTACACATAAGGAGGATCATTAACGATGCTGTGCATCTCTGGCAGCATTCACTGTAGAAAAAAACGATGTGAAACATTGCATATGAATGGTTATTTGAATAATTATTATGGGCTATTATTGGTTATTTTGTTGCTATGATTTTTCAGTAAAATGTGTGCTAATGTTGAAAGAAAGAATATTTTCATACAAATGAATTGTGTATCATATGACTCAAATCTTTTGTGGTATGTTCCAATAGAATGTGTATAGAAAAACCCAATACGGGATGAGCGAATCATGATTTGTCAACCGCAATGGATAAAAAGTTTTAAAAAGTATATTTTGACTCATCCAGCCTTGGTGCTTTTGGAGTTACTAACAAACTTTGCTCTGCTATAAAAGACAGTACGGGTATAGCACGACCACAAAAATTGGCTATTTAAACAAGATGCTTATACGCTTCATGCAAATGCTGCTAAGCATTTTCTTTTTTATGGTATAGATAAGCAATTTCAGGCGGCTTTAGTGGACATGACTGAATATTCAAAGGAAAAGGACAGCGAGCGGTGCCTGTTGATGTGCATTGATGTGTTTTCCAAATATGCTTGGGTCCGATGTCTGACTTCTAAGAATGGTGATGTTGTTACTAAAAGCTTTGGTGATATTTTAAGTGAGGAGTGTGTGCCTAAAAAACTTCAGACTGCTGCTGGAAAGCAATTTTACAATAAACAATTCCAATCTCTACTGGAATCATATGTAACTAAACATTTAACAACAACATCTAATGAGACATAAGTAGTGGAGTGTTTCAACAAGACCCTAAAAACGTGTGTTGTGAAGATATCTAATAGCTGTCAATTCATGCTGTTACATAAACTGCAACCCATGGTGCATGCTTATAATCACTCCTATCATAGATCAATCAAAATTACATAAGCTCAATTTAATAAGGAAAACCAGAGGACTCAACAACTTGTACAAAACAAAGCCCGAACCAGCTATATTTTGAAAATATAATTTTGGTGATGAAGTGAAAATCTCAAAGCATCATGGAATTTTCAGAAAAGTTTATGTACCAACTTTTACAGACGAACATTGAGTGTATATCGTGCAACCCTTCTGTTTATAGATTTAAAGACGATGCTGGGGAAATGTTGCAGGGATCTTTTTACGAGAAAGAGCTGCGAAAGTTCTCCTTCACCATAGCCACCTGTTACTGTCTTAGTGCCTCCGCCCATGCAAGCATCAGTTCAAGTAATCAGTCGCTTAGCGCACCTGCGTTCAGCCAGCTCGTTAACAGCGTCAGGCAATATAGCTTCAAGAAGCCGACAGCAAGGAGTATGCGATGGAAGGATATATAACTTTTATGAACAAGGCAAAATGACGCAAATTGAGGCAAAGTCAGCAGCAGATGGTGGGATGTAAACAGTAACAACAAATGGCGTGCGAGAATTCCTGCCGCTGATAGTACGGTCTCAGTCCGCTACCAGTTCAATATCAGGAGTGCAAATACATTCCTTCATAGTAACATGTCCAGGATTACACCATTTGTAACAAAGACAGCAAGACCTCCTCCTCTCTTCTTACAGCTCTGTTTTCCTCTGTCCGCTTGTACTAGCGTGAAGCTAGTACGAGCCAAAAACCAAAAACAAGGCACTGTGACGAGAGAGCTGCTGCAACAGCTGCCTTCTGCTCGGTGCCCAGAAGTATCATAATTCAAGTCATAATGAATATTCAGTACACAACCAGACAAACCAAATACACCTCTGACAAATCAAATCTGGCAATTCTGGCAAACGCCAGATGGGCCGGCCCACCTAGTGGGCCGCAACGCCACCAGCAATGTGGGACAAGAAAACAGCCCATCTGATTGCGGGTTACATAGGCTACCTACAGGAAGGTGCAGGAAGTGCTACCATCGTTACCTCCCCCCACCCCTTCAAGTGGATCCGTCCATCCATGTAAGGTCAGAGGGTAAGCGGGAAATACTCTAATCATAATCAAATAAAGACAGAAAAAGTGAAGAAAATAGGCGGAGCAGAAAAGGTTGAGAGAAAAAGAAAAAAAATCTCAAGGCTGATGCTGCAAAATGTTTTAAATGAACAAATTTATTCAAAATTAATGTTATTGATGCCGGCAGTGCCACGCAAAATCTGGCTGCCAGCATAACGTTAATGCCTAGCTACAGTGATAACGGTCCACGGAGAGGAGGAAAGAGTCTGGACGCTAGGGGTGGGCGATACTGGGAATTTTGGTATCGATCCGATACCAAGTAAATACAGGGCTAGTATCGCCGATACCGATACCGATACCGATACCGATA
>NTHP01000258.1:671699-722925 GCA_003416845.1 Oplegnathus fasciatus | reverse complement strand
CGATACCGATACCGATACCGATACCGATACTTTTTACTTGAAATGTCATGATCATTGAATAATTTTGTGATTTTGCCTTGAGTTAGTTGATTATGATTATAGTAAAGCACAGCACAAAGATTTTAGGCAATAAAAATGCTTTTTTATTTACTAACTACAACAATAGAACAAATGTAACAGTATAAAAATAAAAAAATAATTCTTTGTTTCAGAAAAGTCACTAGTGAAAAATAGTGCAAAATAACAAAAAAAGCAGCAATATAACAAAAATATAAATGTAACAATGTCAACATAAAAATATAACAACACAAAAATAAAGNAGAGAGAGAGAGAGGGGTGCGCTGTTTGCGCAGAGAAGCGGCGCTCTGAGGAAATTCGAGTAAATTGCTGGACGACAGAAGAGAAACTGCAGTATCGATCTCATCACGCTAGTATCGATCCGATACCAATACTCACCTTGGTATCGATACTATCGATATTTAGATCGATACGCCCACCCCTACTGGACGCAGGGGCAAGAAGATGAGGCCGATACAGCCCCAGATAGAAACCCCCAGATAACATACTGGTTAAGTGGAGGAGATGAGAACATTAACTATTAATGACGGGCTAGTGTCTCTCTCAGGTGTAAACAAGGGAGAATGATGGCTACATCATCAACGCAACCGTTACTATGGCAACACGTAAACAATAGCCACTGTTTACAACAATAGCAATGTCAGAGAATATACATTCTACTCCAACAGACATCAAACCTTCTCAACAATCAACCTTTTCCTGGTCTCACAAGAAATAGTTCGAAATGTAACTCAGAGTCTAATACATCCAGTAGTTATCTCAGATCACAGACCCATTCTGATTGACTTTACTTTGCAGTCTGCACCGCTGCGATCTAAACATCGGAAGGTCAATAACTCTCTTTTTGACGATCCATCAGTTAAAAAGCAAATAAGTGAATACATTCATACTTTTATGGACATTAATAAGAACTCCATTCCTGACAATCCTCTGATATGGGAAACTTTAAAATGCTGCCTTAGAGGGGAATTAATCAAGATAGGGAGCCTAAAGGATAAAATTCAGCGCCAAGAAGAAAACAGATTGTTAGCAGAAATCAAACCTATGGCTTCAACAGGAACCAACGACCTCATTTCAAAACCTTTGTGCTTCACTAACCAGATTATTACTTAATATGGCTCACTGTCAGGATACAAAGTAAATTGGGGAAAATGTGAGCTACTGCCTTTAAACAGACACTGCAGTATCACATGCATGCAAAATACAAAAATTAAATGGAAACAAACAGAAATAACATATTTAAGATTAAAAATGACTACAAATAGTTATCAAACACGAGATATAAATCTCACACTAATGTTTAATAAAATAAAGTCAAATATAGATCGGCGGTCAAATCTTCCCATATCTCTGTGGGGTCGAGTGAACATTATAAAGATGAATATTCTTCCTACTGTCAACTACACTCTGAGGATGTTACCTGTCATGATACAAACACCTGTTTTGAAGAATTGCATAAAATAATCTCAACCTTTATATGGCATGGGAAAAAGGCAAGATGTTCATACTCAAGGATGTTTAAGGTGGACTACAGCTACCTAACTTCTTTCACTGTTATCTATCCTTTGGTTGCCAGCAAGTTAGTGAGTTATTTGATCCCTCTGTAAGCAAAGATTGGAAACATATTGAAAAAAATACATTACAAAGCTTTAACATTGACACGAAATGTCTATATTTTATGAAATCACTTCCAAAGGAAACCATGCAAAGCCCAATTGAAGCGTCATTTAACATCTTAAAATCATGTACTAACATCCTTGGAATTAACACAGCTACCTCAATAAATCAACCGTTATGGCAGAACTCAAATATAACAGTAAACTAAGGGGTCATAAAATGGAATAAATGGAAAGACAATGGAATCACCAAACTCTATCACATATTTTGGAAGAACTGTTTTAAAACGTTCAGTGAATTAATCATTGAACATAATATCCCAAAAAGTGAATACTTAAATCTCATCACTTTACAGCATTTACTTAAAAGGAATATTCCCAGAGATAAATTGAACATTGACACACTCGAATTTGAAAACATACTTTTTAACACAAGTTGTCCAATAAAAATATAGTTCAAATGTTTTATTCAATCTTAAATGAAAGCACCAACGATCAATTTATGACTTGTGCAGTGAAAGGGATCAGGGACCTCCATAAACTAGAGGATGATATTTCCTGGAATGATACATGGAGAAACGCAATGCAGTCTTTCCGGAGTACAAAAAACAAATTAAGACAATTTAAAATACTAACAGATTATATTACACCCCTTCACCATTACATAAACTAAACAAGTACACTAACTCAGAAAGGATGGAGCACTGAAGCAATAGAAATGATTAAGTTGGAAAAGGTAGCTTTTAGACTGCAACATAATGAGACAAATTATGTCAGAACATGGGTGCCAGTAGGAAAGTACTTAATGTCACTATTAAAAAAAAAAAAATCCAAGGCCACCATTTTTATTTTGTTTTATTTATTTTTTCTCTTTTCTGACTTAAGTTTAGTCCAACCCTGCCTTCACAGCTACAGCTCGCAGAGTCCAAGTTTTTTAACATAGAATTAATTCTGATGAGTTTTTCTGGTTAAAGTTTAACAAAAAGACACAGAATACTGAGGATTTTTCTCTAAGCTGATCTGACTGCGAGTAGAAATGAAAACGTGAGATTTGACTTACCGTCATTCTGTATATTGTGTTGTTTCAGAGGTGTATAATATTTGATGATGGTTCTGGTGTTATTCTCACCAACCTTAGGCTCATTGACCAAATCTGCAAAACAAAAAACAAATCTTTTTGTTCGGTAGACTCGGTGCTCGTCTATTGGACAAAATATCCGAGTGAAACTCGCAACACGTCCTGATCTCACAAATGATGGAGCAACACCAAATTTATGTGGTCTTGAGTTTTCTGGTTTTGCTTTGGTGTTTCCATCATCAATCAAATGCTTTACAAGAAGGCAAACAATATGAGCAGCTGACAAGACAGCGAGTTGTTAAACATTTCATTCAAGGAGAAGGCGGGGCCTGATGAGAGAGAGGGATTATGATGTGTTGTCCTTGTTACACAGATGACGAGTGAGGTCTGGTCATAACAAGTTATGGATCCGAGATCACTATTTTTATGGCTCACTTCCTATATTTTGGGTCAGATCATGTTCTCACCATTAGTGAACCGAAATCTGGTGCACTTGGAAGCGAACCAAGACCCACATTTTTCAGCTGGACCAGAGTTTGGTTGTTTGTCCCGCATCAGAGTTCGAATGAGCTTTCAAACCACCCCAAACCAACCGGACAGTCCGACGAAACTCTCCAAGGTTCAATTAAAACGGACCAAACAACTTAGGTGTGAAAGCGCCCTTAGGGTCACCTTGGTCACAGGGGTCATTGTTGTTCAGTTTTCACATTGTCATACACTTCGATCACTGCAAATATCATTCGGTTATGAAGCACTACGTATTTAAAGTTTTCCTCCTTAATCTTCCATATTCTAATATTACTTCAGTTACAACACTAGATGGCAGCTTTTCCCTTCTCTTATGTTTAGACTGAATCTTGGTTTAAGGTTTACTGTACTTTATTAGCAGCATCAAGATTGATGCTAATTGCTAGACAAAGGTTTGTCTACCAAAACCTATTTTATATTTATTTATTTATTATTATTAATTATTTTTATTTATTCAAGTCTTATTTATTTAGTTTTCTGTTTAATTGTTTAACATTACTGGGATTTGGACAAGGTTATGGCCCCTGATTAGAGATGAGTTCTAAACCACCATCCATTCAAGAAAGTTTCACTCAGCTTTTTCGACCTATACTAACTTTACTGCATTGACTGCACTTAACTGACAACCTAGATATTAACTGTATGACAGCTTGAAGAGAGATCTTCAAAGTGATGTCAAAAGGGTTACCAGGATAAAAAGGTGAGCTTCTCCTGAGCCTCACTTTCTCACACATGATGAACATCCTTCGGCGATGCATGCGATCTCTATAGGGCTCTGTCTTCCTGACTGTATTGTTCTCCATTTTCCACAGCTCTGCTCCCATGGGAGCATACTGACCTCTGTCACTATGTTCATAGGCACAAGCAGCAAGCATGGCAACAGTCATGCTGATTGTCAGTAGAATCACAACTCAAGCCCCGTCCTACCGTTTCTACCCTATTATCCCCTCTCCCCTCATCTGCGTGTCACACTCACTCTTGACTGTAGTGAAGCACAAAAGCTCGATCTCAAATTTCCGGTTTCTGAGATGTAAAAATTAGCAAATGCTCTGTCGGATCAAATAACTTCTTTCAAGCCCCCCAGGTTCTTCTTTTCTCAGCCTATCCTCATCCATACCTCCACCTTGATGATGGGATATGACAAACACAGCTTTTTGGGGTAATTGGAGATCATTTTGAGCGCAAAAGGAAAAAAAAAACACCCTACCTCTGTGTAACAATAATGGCATGAGCTGGAAAGTTTTGGAGTGGATTTATTTTCAGTGGTCTCAAAGGGGAGACAAGGAGAGTTGGAGTAAAGTCATTGTCAGAGAGCCCTGGGAAAGGCTTGTAAAAGGACACCTTGGGTCTTAGCGGCAAAGTTTCGGCAGGATGAAGGTGGAGAGGAGGCTTTGTCTGGCTACTGTATGATTTGGATAATGGACATACACATACATCATGATGGTGAGCTCATCCACACAGCTTGATGGAGCTCAATGAAGAACTTCATTTTCAACGTAAAACCTTAATCCAGAGCACGAAACAATATTAAAACTACTCCCTCAAGCCTACTAGAAGCTGATTCCTACACTCTGAACATCACATTTAATGCATAAACTGTACAAACATGTGGGGTTAACATTTCAATTTTCTCCAATCACAAACAGGTTTGAGTGATGTCATCCAGCATCCTCATGCTCAGTTACTATAAAATGCTCTAAAGCCTTTTAACAGTTTGTGGGTCTCTCAGAAGAGGTGATTCTTCAAGATCCCCTCTCTCATCCAATAGAAAAATAAATATTTTACAAATAGAGAACCTAAACAATACCTGTGTGCATTATCAGTGCTTTGAACTGTAATTTAAGAGTGCGTTGGTGCTAATGCAGGTTTCCAGAAGGATGAGATCATCAAGAAAGCAACAAGGCTATCAAATGCTCCTTGAGCATTCTGTGTTGTCACCTAATACCTTATGAGGAACAAACAGCACAGCTTTTATGTCCTCCTGTCTGCAGGGGTTGTGTATGTGTTACAATAAGACAGCCTCGTGGATAGGAAACCCTGTATCCTTAATGTGGTACCGTAATAGACCATCTTAGAGTAATCATCACCAGTTATTACTGCTGAGCTTCCTCGTCATGATCAGTGATGTAAAGGTAAATAAAAAGGTATGTTCACATGTATCTCCTCTACATGTGATTAGCACAAAGCTTACAATTGCCCTTATCAAGAAAAATCTTACTGTACATGCCATTTACAGAAAACCTAACCTTTAAATAACTCTGTAAGTTGTGAACTATTTTAGTTTGCTGAGGTATAAATAGCCTGCTTAAGTACATTGTTTGTCCCAGATGTTCATACACAGGGAACCAAAGTGTTCATATGTGTCAAAAGCATAAGGTATTTTGTTTATGCTGTATGGGGGGATTTCTAGTAACCACAAACAGTGATTGGCTGGCAGCACCCCTCCCTTCGCTGCAGAGATAAGAAAATCTTAACTCAAGTTCCACTTACCAGCTTTTTCTGGAGCTTTCAATTGAATTTCCTCAACAGAGTTTTGTCAGTTGCCATGGAGATAATCAGTTGTTATTACATGACATATAAAGTATGGAACATCTGTCATATAATAACTGGTGTTCACATATGGGGAGCAATTTGGAGTTCACTGTTTTGCCCAAAGACACGTGTTAATTATTCACTGATATAGTGTTTTGAAGTCTGTTGTTATAATGATTTACTATCTACATCATTATCTACTATATAATCCTTGATTCACTTATTCAGGAATTACTTATTAGTGATTCATAAATTATCAGGTCATTCCTGAGTTGTTTGTTTGCTTTACTTGTTCCTTACTTGTTATTTTGTGTCCCTTATTTTAAAGTGTTATCTATTTCATTTTTTGTTTTCTGAGGTGTTCCTGGAGTTGTTTCACTACAATCCACAAATCTTTGGTAGCTGTGATTAGATCCTCCATTTCCTTCCTCCATTGTATTGTGGGACATAACCAGTGTTTTTAAGTCTGCATACTGGCTGTTTTGAGTATACTCAGTTTTATCACTATTCCAGAGTGAATATTCAAAAGTACAAAAAAATAAGTATGTAGTATGGAATTGGAAAACATCTACTAACATTTCTCACAGAAGACATTTTGACTTGTCACCAAGTGTAACTAATAACCTTTATAATGGCTGCATTCAATTTACAGTAGGTATGCTAGTTCCAGGTACTGTACATGTTGGCTCACTAGCATGGCTTACTGGGACAGCTAAATGGAACAGACATTAACGTCAGGCATTATCTTTAATGGTATCACTTATACCTTATCCTGTTATGACAAGATAAATTGTCTACTGTGAGAAAGGTCTTCTCCTAATCACACACATGCATGTAATGATCAGGTCTACACAACACATTTATATACAAGTGGTCTTGTACTACTGAGAAAAAAACAATCAAATGACATCCAATGAATTTTCTCTGATTTGACTAAATAGGCTGAGTCATTTCAAAGCGATAACCTGTAAATGTGTTCTAACTGGCAAAAAGATCATGTTCTGTTTCATTTTTTTAAAGAACAATCGTCTATTATCACTTTTCCAACAAACATACATGCCTGTCACGGAGTGTATACGAGGAAAATACAGACAACCAGGCAGGCGGGAACAGTTCAGTGATTTTGATGAAAAATGGTAATACATAAGCTTACAAGTTAAAGCACCAAGTCCACTGGGACATTTTACCTTGGACAGATAAAAAGTACTGGCAGGCAGCCTGGCAGGTACAGATTCAGGTTCAGGTTCAGGTCCAGGTTTCAGTGTATAGAGGCTGGAAACCATCAGGAAAAACAGTTAAAGTGTGGGCAGATGGAGCTACAGCAGCTCTACAGGACTGTTTTGAGTGCACAGACTGGCACATGTTCAGAGATGCCACCACCCAGGAGAACCACATCAATCTTGAAGAATATACATCATCAGTGACATTTATCAGCAAATGTGTTGATGATGTGGTGATCACGAAGATAATAAAACCAGAAAGCCTTAATACCAACAACACCAAAGACATGTGGCGGGTAATCCAGAACATCACAGGCTATAAAAGCAGGAGCGTGTGAAGTCACATTGCCAGATGAGCACATTTTATGCTTGCTTCACCTCAACAAAGAGTCAGCTGTCAAGTCTTCCCCACCACCAGAAGACAAGCCACTGTCAGTATCCACAGTGGATATGACAATTAATAAGAATAACAGTAATAATAAGAATGATAATCATAATGAGTGAAAAAAATTAATTTTGGAGTCTTGGAGTCAAGTGTAAGAGATCAGTGAAAACATCAAGGTGGGCTTTACTTAATCAAGGTCGTTTGCCTCTCCATATGTATGACAAGATAAACAAATCCAAAGCATCAAAAAAAAATTAATGCGTCCAACAAGAGATATAGACATAGAAGACCAACGGGTTATTGTTTGCTTAACCTGATTTAGGAATTTAATAAAGTTTTCTTTAAAAAGATGTTTATGTTTCCTTGTGACCGAGACACAAGATAGATAAACTGATTTTTCTAAATTTGGAATGGTATGTTTGAATAGTCTAATTTCAGTGCCTCCTTATTAATTGGAAAGAGCTCTCTCAAAATTTAATTTATAGCCAGAAAAAGAACTAAGTTGTTTAAGTAGTGAGGGCTTGGTGGGTAGAGAACCAGTTGGCTCCGAAACATATGGTAACACGTCGTTGGCGTAGAGTGATACCTCATGCTCAATGCCCCCCTTGCAAATACCTGATATGCCCTGGCAGCCATGGAGTGCAATTGCCAGACGTTTGATGGCTAAGGTCAAAAGCAAAGGACTTAGAGGGCAGTCCTAATGGGTTCCATGGCAAATGTCAAAAGGTTGTGACAAAGTAGAGGTAGTCAAATTTGAGACTGAGGGGGGGGAGTATATTAGTTTTATCCAGGTCACGTAAGATGGTCCAATTCCAAATTTCTGCAGTACTGTAAATAATCAATTCCACTCCACCCGGTCAAAGGCCTTTTTGGCATTAAAGGAGACTACACATTCAAGGACTTCTTCAGAGGGTGTATATAGTATATCAAAGAGGCGCTGCACTAGTGATGTGCCAGTTGCGAACGAGTCAGCTCTAAGAGCCGGCTCCTTTAAGTAAACGACGGGAGCCGGGTTTCTTTCCCCCCCCCTTTTTTGTGAATGAATACAAGACAGAATAATAGAATGATCCTATTACATATTAAATGTTAAATATGATCCAGAAACATCTCACTTTGTTAATAACATTAAGAGCCAAGAATGGTGAGACTTTTGTGTGTTTTTGTGCACCTGTTTTTACATTATTTAAGGTTTTTATACCAAACATAGTATAAAATAACGGAATTCTGTTGAGTGGTTGTGCTTTGCCCTGATGTCAGTATAAGCATTGGTGAAATTCTTGCAAGACAATTATTCACAAAACATGTCAGGATATAGAAATTGAATAATTTGTAAAAGTTGAAGACCGCACAATGAGATGACTTCTATATTGTGACCTGACGTTGTGGAGATGTTGAAGACTGAAGTTGAGACGACGTCGACGTTGCGACCTGACACTGGTGTAACTTTCATTTTGGCTATATATTTCAACCCCCTGATGACATCAAGTTTAGACGCCTTTTCAATGTTTTTTTCAACGTCGAAATGTTTGCTGGGTCTGTTTCCTAACGGCAGATGCCGCTTAAAAGTGGTAGGTCACTGTCAGACTGCCACACCAGTACTGCCCCTGATGCATATGCAAATGTAATACCAATGAGCTCGTTTTACGAGAAGTACTGCTGTAAATGTTTATTTTTTCTGTCTTAGCACAACATAGCACTGATATAAAATATATCTATAATAAATAAAGGAATGCATAAGTTCGTCAGTTCTGTTGTTGGGATATGTGCGATGCTTTTGAAACGACAGTGAAGTAATTTCATATATCCTAGCCGATTATTAATATTAGAGCTGGCCTTGGCTATCATGGCTATTGTTAGCCTAGCCACCATAGCCAGTCTGATTAATCCATAACAGAAATTTAGAGCCATCTAACCAAGTAATACTTGTATTATTTTTGGCATGTTTAATTTATTAGTAGAACGCTATCACACATTACATTACAGAACATTAACCAGGCATACATATGGCATACTATTTATTATTCACCATAAATACTTTGAATGAGTAACCGGTTGTTATCATCGTGGCATAAGCCGTTTTCTACCAGCATACATATGATTGGCATAGACGTCAAGGTATTTTCTCACTATGATCTATCTTCAGATAGGGTGAAATGACAGTGTATGTATGTATTGATTACACCTGATATAGTTTTACTGTAATTCCAACATTGGCTTGAGTCCGCAGATATGGGTTATAACGTTACATCTGCCTGGAGGGGGTACTGTTAACTTACACTGTTTGGAAAATTGAATTTGTATGCTGATACTTACTTATGAAGATATACTGTGTATTGTTCCCGGCATATGTGTATTGCAACTGAGAGCGGCATAGGCTATTTATTTTCACATCTTGACTGAAGTATAGGCTACGTTATGTGTAAGATAACAAGCGAGGGTGGCCTGAAAGATTAAGAAACATGACTGTTTTTGTACCTGAGTTTTGATTGAGCAATGACTACAGTTAATGTGTCAGTTCTGTGTTCTCCCACACCATGCTGTCATGAGAATATTCTGCAAAAATGACATTTTAATCGGCTTTCTTATACATGAGATAACTTTGGTAGTGTGGATGTTGACTCTGGTTACAGTAGACTATAATCTGATCCAATAGTCAGCTCAAATCAATCAAAACTGCCATCAAACCTTAGTATTGGAACACATTTGGCTGATTGAAGAACATTAATTCACTTTGGGCAGTCTTTCACCTCAGTTTATGCACAGATTTGAATAAATACTTATCAATTTTCTTAGCTCTTTTGGGTATGCATAATATGTTCCGTCAGTTTTATCTCTTAATCTTTTCTTCATTCTCACCCACACAAAAGAAGAGCTTATATTGCAATTAGTGAATAACAAATTAGATATTACCAAATAAGAGCAGGTCAAATTAGGGTATTAGTATTAGTGACGAAAAAATATTTCAGTGGTCATGTTTGTATGAGTAGGCTAAAACAAGTGCATACTGATGTAATCTTTGAGAAAAGAATGGCCTTACTAATATGACATACTGTGAGCCTTTCTGAGGCCATTACAGCCAAATGGCAGCTATGCCTTTGTTGTCTTGTCAGTTATGTGCAAATAGTCTGCCTGCAGCATCTTGAAGGGTTCAGCTGACACACACTCTGGTCTCTGACAAACACGGGAAAGAAGTGTATGATATAAGCCCATGTGGAGAAGTTCAAATACACACGTGTACTCTCAGGCTACATTTACACTGCAGCCCTTTTTTCTAAACTGCTGTTTGACTGATTGTGGATGAGTCTTTACAGTACATGTATCCAAGGTGTAACCCATATCACCACCAGTCTGAATGGTTATCACTGTCAGTAAGACCCAGTGTGGAGAAATGATGAAAATTTCAGTTACAGTAGGTACCTTTGGTTTGACTAAATGGAGATGTTTTCTCCAGTCCCTACTAGGGAATCCTCTGTTGCTCCTAGGTATGCTGGAACATGTAGTCCCTCCATAGAGTCCTGAGTCTACAACACAGACTATAGAAATACATGGATGTAGCATAAGTGACATCATTGCCCACAAGTTTCAGAAAGATTGTTGTGGATACAGTGAAGGGAGTTTTTGTCAACAAAATGAACACTCACATCAGCCATATGCCTTGTACTATTTGTGCAAATTTGACTGCTGGGCTGTTTTTGCTTTCCCTTTTTCTTCACCTCAAACAGCCAATGTGACTGCACAGACGTTAGCTGTGGCTAGTTAGCAATGTACTCACCGACCGTGTGTATGGAGGGTTCCTGTGTGTGTTTTAGTGATCAGCTCTGACTAATCTCAGAACTTACCAAGAACTCCAATTCTTTCCGTTGTTTTCTTCCAGGTTCTCTTATTTTTCATCTCAACTCTGTATGTTTATGATGCAGAGTCATAAAGTCTTGGCACAAGCACAAATATTATGTTCAGGTTCAAACAATTTATACTTGTGCGGTGATGTCTTCGCTTCAGAACAGACCGCTCAGGGCTATTTTGCATTCCACTCTTCGTTCGGTTGACTTTTATTCAATCGAGTTGCCCCAAAATCTGTTATGAACACACCTTCACAGTTAAGGTGCAGGAACGTTTGGAGTCAATTTAGAAAATATTTATCTGACTGGTAACTTGCCTGACATTAATTACTGTTATAGGCACGTAATGGCCATGGGGACGGGGAATAATAAATGAAATATGGAAATTTGTCCCCTCCAATATTTGTAATTGACCAGATACGTCACTGGATCCCACCGAAAGCTGATAGAAAGCTCAACTCCAAAACGCACTATATGCATAGTGCTCCCTGAAGTCCTCCTGCTTCATGTTGGTGTGCATGTCTCCCAGCAACAGTGAACACAACAGCTGTGCTGGTTAACGAATGAATACAGAAAAAACTGAGAAATAATTGGTGTTTGATCATTTACAAAACAAGCTCCTGTGTGCACTTTGTGCCAGGTGTGTGCGTATTTGGATACAAGTAGGAGCCTGACTGACCACTGAGACAACTGGTTACTTCCAAATGGCGTCAGGGTGTCTATATAGGGAGCCAAGCCAACCTGCTGGTGCTGGTGTGACAGAATACCTCAGTCTCATTTCCCAGATCAGTAACATTGACCATTATATATTTTAATTTGCTTATAGCTTTTCCTTACTGTAACCTTAAATAATTTGTTGGTTATATGTTGTAATATGTGTTCATATAATTATAATAAATAATAATTCCACCTTGCCCTTGTACTGTAACACATTAGTAGTAACAGAATACCAGGCCAAGCTTTTTTGTCATCCCTACTTTCATATCGAAGGATTCTATTTACACAATTTAGATCCAATGCCAACCGTCGCAGGAAATAGGTGGGGTAGTGGTTAACACATTTCATCTTTGCCGCCAGAATGGCGAGTTTGGTGACACATCTCAGAAACATCCAGCATCAGAGTTGATTTTTGAAAAACTTATCACATGGTTTTCATCAGCAAATTCTCAGTTGTCATGGAGATGGATCTGACACACGAGCTTAGTAGCTGTTATGATTGTATCCATAATAATAAATGAATAAATCAAAAATAAATAAAATGTGATTTTGTTTTGTCAAATTACTATTTCTAAGGTCAAGAATGAATGATTCCGAACTTTTAAGCACGCAGACAAGACGTCTGGAGACTTACTAATACTGTATTTTTGGGAATGATACCAATATCGATATTTGAGAGTTTTAAGAAATTGCATTGTCAAAAGACCCATCCATATGACTACTGACTCCATCCATTGATGAATTGTGTGATATCTGATATAGTTGCTCTTGTTAATCAGTTACAAAACAGTTTTAGTTCCCCAACTGTAGCCATATCTGAACCATACTGTAGATATCGTAGGAATAATTCATGAACATTGGCAATGAATGTCACGTTGTCACATCTCGTCATTGACACCAATTCAAAGATCTGTACAGTCATCCAATATCACAGCCCAAAAGGTTAGAATTTATTATCCCAAATCCCTCCTTAACACACTTCAATACCTCCCTTGCCACCATTAAGTCTCATTCCAAATCAAGGAGTGGAAGAAAATAAGGTGCCATGAAAAACAATATCTGTATGCAACAGTTTTCTTTTTGTGCAAAGAACAAACAGTACAAAAACAGTGCACAGAACAGTAAACCCCAAATTGGTTGAAGTTACGCTATTTCCTTCTCTTTTGTCTTCTCTATTTCTTCTCTGAGCTACTTCAGCAGCCATAACGGCATTATTATTCGATCGAGTAGAGAGGGAAGGCATGTGATCCCTGTGTGGCTGTGAAACACCGCGTGTCTTTGTTTGGCGAGGGTTTTTCTGAGTGTTGTGGCTATGAGGGCATCCTTCACTAATATCCTGCCTGAATGAGAAACAGGTGTGTCTGCAGCAGAGAGATTAAACTCTCTTTGACTGTTTGAGGCTATTGACTGCAGAACACACATGTAGACAGACATCCAGCAGCAGGCACCTTTCACAGCTTCAGGCCTCAGGACACTCAACAAAATGGACCTTTGTCGGATTCTATTTTGGTCTTTTTACTTAACATGTTTGCAGAAGATGAATTTCTGCAGCTTTTGATGTGGCTCCCACCCTCTCTTTGATGTATACAATACAAAACCATCGCCTCCTCATATGATTCATAATATAGGAAAGAGGAAGATCAACACTTAAGGTAGAGGGACTTTATAAGCTATAGTGCGTCTGTAACCAAGCAGTGGCACATTTTATCTCCTTATTAATTGTGGCTTGTTCTGGTTACCACATGGCTTCCTGACACCCACTTGTGATGTTGCAGCCATGACTTTTAAGAGGCCAGCACTATCACTGACTGTGCTGTAATCCTCCTATTCAGCTATGTGTGAACTCTGCAGGTAGAAACGTGTGTTTGTTGTATTCAAAGAATGGCA
The DNA here is from genome assembly GCA_003416845.1 of Oplegnathus fasciatus. Classification (NCBI taxonomy): domain Eukaryota; kingdom Metazoa; phylum Chordata; class Actinopteri; order Centrarchiformes; family Oplegnathidae; genus Oplegnathus; species Oplegnathus fasciatus. Next base: position 709,045 of record NTHP01000258.1, on the reverse strand, counting down.
GTGCTCTATTAATATAAGAGACCAGGGTTCGGCAGGATGTGGCTTCTGTTCAGATAAAGCATTGTAAGCCTGTGCTTAAGGGGTGCATCAATAGACATGTAATTATGGCTTGTAGGGGAGGCGTGCTGAATGTGCTGCCAATTGGAAGCCACTCTCATGTTGACTGAGTAGCAACAACTTGTAGCTGCTGGATGGACCAGGGTCACACAGTTGAGAGCACTTTGACAGATGCAGTGTCACTCATCCATTTTTTTTACTTACATTGTCCCAGTACCTGACTCAAGGATTTGAACTACTGCCTCTGACCATCTGACCAACATCTGACAGCGTGCTTGATACACTGCGCATTAAATAGAACACCACTTCTCATTCAATGGGCCTGTCATGGGTCTATTTAATCTATAGGTGTAGATTAGGGTATGGACGATAGAGACATGTCCCTACCAATGTAAAGGTACTGCTGCTATTTTAACAGATTTCGAATAATCTTGTCATTTAACCTCCACATTGTGTTACTGTTAAAGTCTATATAGAGTTTCCAGGTTTGTGTGTTTTCTACAAAAAGTGGGCTCTTAGGATAAAGTGTGAAAAATCTGGATGTGGGGGAGCTCTGAGACACATGATCTGACAACCAGCTGTGCTACGCACTATTGGCTACCTGCAGCACTGAAAGAAGTGGTAGCGTCTGACCAGCTATGAATAAATTATGGTTTGGTGGCGTTTAGTATTATAGTTCACTTCAAATAACAAAATGAACCACCACCTGCTTTTCAGTCTGTTTATAAATGACCTGCTGCCTACAAGTTGCCCGGAGGCCGGCTGCCAGCTTTATGCAGATGACGCATCATATATACACCAGCTAAGTCACCTAGCGAGGCCGCGGAGACCCTGCATACATGGATGATGTCCATCAGTGGCTGTAACATAATCATCTTGTATTGAATTTGAAAAAAAAAACCAGTTTATATGTGTTCCTCCATTAGAAAACAGGGCTCACTTGAAAATTTTAAAATCAAGACACAGAATGAAGAAATAGAGGAGGTCAATGATTTCAACTTCTTAGGAATAATCTTAGATCCAGAGCTGAAATTTGATAAACATGTAAAGAACATTTCCAAAACAGTAAAGACCAAATTAATCAGGCACTACATATAAGGCAGCTCAGTTATTTATACACTCTATGATTTTCTCTAATTTTTCATATTGTATGACAGTATGGGCTCAAGCATCATCATCTACAATCAGGCATCTTACATCCTTACATAATCAGGCACTGAAAACAATGGGCAAAAAGCCTGTTCAGTGGCATCATTGTCACATACTAAAAAGATACAATCTGCTTAGCAACAGTATGGGAGCTTTACTCATTTTTGTTTTCTGAAATTAGTTTTCAAATGTATTAACAGTCTAGCCCCTGAGCCTCTTTCCGGATATATCCAAAGATAAGACAGTAACAGAGTAACTAGGAGCATGGTGAATGGAACTGTACCACAACATAGGTCTAAATTTGGACAATCAGCTTTCTCCTATCAACACATTACCAACTGAAATCAATCTGATTAAATTAAATCTTGTATAAAATTAAATTAAATCTATTTATAAATGTATTTTCCATATTCCATATCTGTCGTGTGTTGTGGTTTTATGATACTGAAAGCTGTATATATTTATTATACTATATATGTAAAAGCCCAACTAGGGACAAGAGTTGAAAAGTAGCATTAGCTATAAACTCTCTGTGCAGCACATCCGTTTCATGCTCTGTATTGGAACTGTGTTAAATTGTATCATCCCTATCAAATAAAAAAAATTCTAATTCTAATATCATCAACAATATCGCCATTGAAAGTGAGTGGACTCCCAGCACACTGCCACATGGAACAGTGTTGCAAAGTGGGAGAAGCTGCTGGTTCCCAAAGTATCCCTTTTAAGGGGTATCCTTTTAAGAGGTTTTCAATGGCCCTCAACAGAGAAACATAGGAGTCTCCTGGGTAATGTAACTATACGATAGGTTTATGTTTTGCCCATCACTTTTAAGTGTTTCAACTTTGTTTCTGTTGCTGTCAGTTTGGTGTGGTGGAGGGCTTTAAATACTACTACCCATGATACTTGGCTGCCATTGCCAGTGGAGAAGAAGCCAGTCAGAGGCGTGATTTAGAGCAGTTCAAAACATTTTGTCTAAGCATTTGTGACCAAAATACTGCACAATGTGCAATAGTTGCAGAAGTAACCCAAATCAACCCAGACCCAGAAGAAGAATTGCTTCATCAATACTCCATCCATCCATCCATTATTGACATTTTATACTTAAGTGGTCGCGGGGGGCTGGAGCCGATCCCAATTGGCACTGGGGAGAGGCGGGGTACACGCTGGACAGGTCGCCAGTCAATCACAGGGCTGACATATAGAGACAGACAACCACTCACGCTCACATCTACAGACAATTTAGAGTCACCAATTAACCTGCATGTCTTTGGACCGTGGGAGGAAGCCGGAGTACCTGGAGAAAACCCACGCAGGCACAGAGAGAACATGCAAACTCCACACAGAAGGGCCCCAGTTGGCTGGAACCTTCTTGCTGTGAGGTGCCAGTGCTGATCACTGCTCCACCGTGCCGCCCCTTTATAAATTCTGCTTGGGGAAATAATTTTTTTCACTCCGTTGTTATATTTTTTCATTACACATGTAATACACACATGCACACACAGGGCCTTCAGACATGCATTACTTGTGGAAAGTTGTCAGAGTGATGGGGCCGTCACATAGTCAGGCGCCCAGGAGGTGAACTGGCACCCCAGCTACCAGCCCACACTCGTAACGACTGGTCTGTGCTGGATCCAAGCCAAGTCCCTATGGACTGAGCGACTGCCGCCCACCAAGAAGCTTCTGATTTAAGTTGCTAATGGTATGATCAGGTTTCTAAAAAATGTAACCTTTAGTCATGGTGGCACATGTGACTAAATTTTAAGCTCTGTGATTGGATTTTCTTCTACTGAAAGGCACCTTTGGAGTTGTAGTTAACTATTCCTCCAATATGTTTTTATGAACCTTTGGGGGCAGGTGTAGTGGACAGCCTCCCAGCATTCACCCGGGAAACAGGTTTATGGACATCAGTCTCTGCTTATGCATGGTTCTGTAACAGTCGGTATAATATAATCGGTATTAGGAGCAAATGGTTGGACTGTGTTGTGGTGTGTAGGTTTGGTGACACACCTTCAGATGTAAGTGCAAAGTTGGTTTGTTGCTGTGCTGATGCTCTGAGAAGCCAATAAAGCTCCTTGTTGAACTTTATAGCATTTTAGTCTATATAAAAATGAATGAATGAACATTGTAGGGTCTCTATTCCTTAAGTTTGCACGTGAACAGTGACAGTTGGGAAATAACTCAATAGTATTTGTTAGAAGTATTCACTGCCCACATTGGCCCCATTCAGAGTATTATTAGCCTGTTAAAGCTGCGCGAATCAATGTTTTTATATCAACATTTGATCAAATGATGATGTGTAATGAGAAAGGTGTCACACCCGCAGAGAATGACTCTGTAGTTTCCTTCAGCTTTATGGAGCTTTTTAGTGTCTGTGAGCTCATTGTTTTGGTTTTACGGCCGCAAACTCTGCTCTCATCAACCTGCTAACACAGCTTTCTAACAACTTTCTAAGGTGATGTAAGTGTAAGTGGTATCAGCTTGTTCAAGTTTAATGTGTCAGCCTGTAGGTGTATTTTAATGTCATAGCTAGTGCTACCTATACATCTGCCTTATATATGGGTGGGAAGGTTAATTAAAGCGGTGTTAATGTTAGTATATGTTAGCGAGTTAATGTATGCTTGCATCATTACAGTATTTCCATTTGAAATTTAGTCACCTTTAGCAATTAGTTTCTGCTACCAACCATACAAATCCTGTTCAAAGATTGCCTGAACAAAAGCTGTAATATGTTTTTCCCCCACCTGCTAATCAACATTCCTTGACGTTGTTCTGATGCTCCGTCACTGTACCTACAGGATATTATTGACAAATTCAATTCTTTTTCCTCTGCAGGTAACAAAAGTTAAACATCCTGTTATCATCTAGTGTAGGTGATTCTATTCACTGCACTAGGTGACTTCAGCCCACACAGCTGAAAGAAGTGAAGAGTGAAAAAAATGAACGGATACATGAGACAATAAAGCGTCTTAACGTGTTGCTGCAGCTGGAACAAGCCCCACTAGCCTGGAGGTGAAGGTATCCCCTTCACAATAAAACAAAGTATGGCATCTGTTGAAAAGAGTTCCATCACTGACTAATGCCCCTGTTGTTAAGAAGTTCCTGTTTGCAGTGAGCCTGTCTGGCATGCCTGCAGCATTATGTCAGAAACACAGCCTTGTAAACAATTTTCACTGAACTATTTATTTCAGACGATGACAAAAAATATAAAAAGAACTTCAACTGTTCTGGTACAAAAATAAATTACACACAAAAACCCCCATAAAACTTTACCCACGTATCATACATTACATTCACGCTATAAGCTATCTATGCATCCCTCTATATAAATCTAACTTCACATTTGAAATTTTTATGAATCATGGTAACATTATGTTTTATATGTCTTGCATCCAAAGTCTATTGGGCCGTTGAATTATGTAATCCATTATTGTTTTTTTCCATTATTTTTACATGAATATGCTGTATGGCAAAACTACCTGCCACTTGCAACACAATAACCCAAAACTATGACCAATCAAGGCATTTAACTAACCAAACCTGTACTGAAAAACTGTTGCATATTTCTACATTACACAGCTCCTTTATTGCCACCTGAGCCTCCGTAAACATTACATACTGTATCTGAAGAGTACTTTGTGAGTTCTTGTGTGTGGTGGGGGTTTTCAGGCAAAATACAAGTAATACACCCCCTTGTGGCAATGTTGGAGGCCCACAGTAACAGTAGCTTGAAGACCCACAGTAACAGTGGCTTGATACGCCTCTCTGACGGCAGTTTCAGACCAAATGTGCAAGAGTGAATAGTTTGAGCGAGGTAGAGTGCAAAATGAAGAGCAGCACATACAAAGCAGCTAAATGGGATGTTACGGACTAGATCAAAATGTAAATCATTCAATCCTGTCTCCTGGAAATTATCTTTATATACAACTCATTTGGAACAACATATTTTGAAGGAAACATAATTAGGTTTTCTATTAACATATTGAGGAAATGTTTTTAATTAACCCATCTGGTAAGTCACAAAATTGTTGATACTGAATCACTGAAATACTGTATTATATAATATTCGTTTGTAGTGACTACAGCACAAAGTAAAGTCCTGTATCTTGCTTTGTACGCCCACCACCTGCTGCACCTTGCTTTGACTCCGGTGCAGTACATAAATGCAGTTCTTCATTCACTCAAAAATATGTTGCCTATAAATATAATACAGCCACCTACTATGTTTACTACCACAATGTAATTGGGAAAACAATTTAGTGATATAAATGTCAGAGAGAGACAGGGTTGAAATAATCCCAATATTTATTGTCAACTCTGGTATCCCTGACCCTCTTATATTTTCTGCCATGCTTGAGGTCTTTTAGCCAAGTCCTGGTGGAATAAAAAAAACAAAAAACATAACTCCGGAAATTCAGATTGCCACAGAATTAATTTTTCCTCCATTTTTCTCTACAGTAAAATTATCACCGTAATACCTTGCCAGAATTCCAGAATCCCATTGGACACACTTTGAGGTCAATATATTTGGGATCAGGGTTAATTTTGTTTTACTTTGGTTGCAAAACCTGGCAGAAAATCAGCATAGTGCGTGCTGTGATAGCTTGTACAGCTGCCAAAGAGCACTTTTGTTTTTTGGAAATAACGGCCTGGCTCTGAGTAATGTAACTTGCGCATTTGGTGTGAAAGCCCCGTGATACATCTGACCATTTTGTGTTCAGATATTGTATTGTCAGGTTGTTTTGTAGCTACAGCATGTCGTCAAGTGTCCACCACTATCAGATTTGTATTATGCAAGTTAATCTAATAGATGGTATTGTTAGAACTGGCCACTAGTTGCATGCTATAAGAACAGGTCTTTGGAACATCAGATCAACACACCCAATTCCTTCCTCTGTACTGAATGACAGACTTCTCTGACTGTCACATATTTTATAAGATGTTCCTTTAAAATTAACATCACTTGCTTTACTAATGAACCATGCTGGCTAGTTAACAGTTTAATGTCAGGATGTGGCTAGCCTAGCTTAGCATAAAGACAGGAAGCATGGGAAAACAGCTAGCCTGGCTCAGTACAAAGTGGAGTAAAAGCAGATCTAAAAACTCACTAATTAACATGTTGTATCTTGTTTGTTTAATCTGCACACAAACACAAATTACATTATGTGGGAGTTAAATACTGAAACTATTTCTCGACGAACAACAGCCAGGTACAGTGACACTGTGCAGCTTCCTGAGGTCTTATCATTGCAGTGAAGTTGCTTGGTTTGGTGCCATCGTGCCTGTACAGAGACCAGAACCAAAACCTGTGCTCTCTGACTGTGTCTGGTAACCTGCAACACAGTGAGATGCCACAGAAATGCTGGGCAGATCAAGAAATAGTTCCAGCATGTATCTCCCCCTAAAACCACATCGTCATTTTTACATTTCTGTACAGATTAAACAAACGAGATGTAACATGTTAATCAGTGAGCTTTAGAGGCGTTGGTATGTATATTTTTTTAACTTTGGACAGAACTAGGCTAGCTGTTTCCCCCTACTTCCAGTCTTTATGCTAAGCTAGGCTAACCATGTCCTGACTCAAGGTCGGTGCTTAACAAACAGACATGAGACTGATATCCATATGAACATCTCACTCTATTAAAGAAAGCAAATAATTGTATTTCCCAAAATGTTGAATTACTCCTATAACTAAGCTGTGGGCCACAGACTAATCTTAAAACCGTTTTCTGTGTCACAATAATCTAAATCTGGAGACAAATCTACACCATTCACTTTAACTTCTATCTGGTCTGGCTCTTTAATATTTGGTTATTATTTGCACACTTATAATTCATCCATAAACGTCATGATGAAGACAGAAGTGGTTGTTAGGAGATTTCCTCTGTAACTGGAAGATAACATGGGTTTTAATTGTCAGACTGCCTCCCAGCTCTCTCCTCAGGGAGTCCAGCCCTCCTCTCATTTTTCCTCTGTTTACCACTGTGGACAGATGTGTCCTTGTGTCCTGAGTCATTCTGCTGTCTGGAGTAACGCTTGCACTTGCAGGAGGTCACCACAGTTATCTTGTAGGTCCTGGAGCTGCCGTCCTGGCACTGCAGCTGGATCCGCTGGGTCCTGGTCCGGTCAATGACACAGCGCCACTCCTGGGCATCGCGGCGGCTCCAGTACCTCCCAGTGTAACCCCCACCCCCAATCCAGTTGGGCAGCAGGTGGGCCGGCAGACACTCCCCAGCACACACCAGCTCCTTAATAGGGTTGACGCTGGTGCACTGGCCATCAGAGATGTACTTTGTAGACCTCAGCTCCCTGCAGCCCACCTGGCTCTGGTCTGGGCCTGAGACATGGAAACTGAATTAAATATATGTATGTTGCACTTCATTCTGATGTGGCACAATCTGTTTACACTGCTACGGCTCAGATCTACTTCTGAGAAAATGTCACAGCTAGAGGTGAGGTGGCAGAATTCTCTCCTTTCTTTAACTACTCTAAACTGTTGTTAATTAACATATCTGGCAGGACGCATAACTGTTGATACTGAATGTATAAGTCAAATATTTTCTGCCAAAATATCTGGTACATAAATTCTTCATAGTTCTTCATTCACTCAAAAATATGTTGCCAGTAAATATAATCCAGAACACTATTATGTTTACTACCACAGTGTAATTGGGACAACAATTTAGTAATACAAACGTCATTTCTAAGAGACAGGGTTGAAATAATCCCAATATTTATTGTCAACTCTGGTATCCCTGACCCTCTTATATTTCCTGCCATGCTTGAGGTCTTTTAGTAAAATTATCACCGTAATACCTTCTACCAATGCCAGAATCCCACTGGACACACTTTGAGGTCAATATATTTGGGAGCAGGGTTAATTTTGTTTTACTTTGGTAGCAACATCTGGCAGAAAATCAGCACAGTGAGAGCAAGTTATTAAGGATGCAGTGTTTGTGTGGAGTGACTCATACCAGGCACTAAAAGTCAGGATTTCTTTCTCAAAATGAACCCTTCAAGGAATCTGTTCCTAGAGTCAAAGCCAAACATGGGACGCTGCATTCTGCTATCACAGTAAATATACTTGGAATAAGCTCCCAGATGATCACGGGCTTGTTATATATATTTTGCCTGTAATTTAACTTTTGTTTCCATTTTGATTTTTACTATTCACCATTTATTGATGTCATTTTAACTTTGTTACTTTCAATGATCTATCTTCTTAATTTCTTAAGTTTTTGTCTGATCCTGTTCTATTCTTTAATGCAACTTGTAAAGCACTTTGAATTGCTGCTGTGTGTTAAATGTGCCGTGTAAGTAAAATTGGCCTGCATCTCAATGTGAAGAGGTGTTTATAATGCGTTATTCTAGATATTAGCTTTATTCAGCTTATACTTAGATTTAGTTTCATTTGCTCATTATCCATTTAATTTAGTTTTGTTTATATTGTGTTGTTATTTTGTAAGAAGTGGTTCCTCCCACAGTCCAAAGACATGCAGATTTATTGGTGACTCTACATTGCCCGTAGGTGTGAATGTGAGGGTGAGTGGTTGTCTGTCTCTATGAGTCGGTCCTGTGATTGACTGGCGACCTGTGCAGTTTGTACTCCACCTCTCGCCCAGTGCCAGTTGGGATGGGCTCCAGCCTAAGCAGATATAGCTAATGGATGGATGGATGGATAGATGTAAGAACTGGGCAGCACCTCAGGTTGTATATACTGTAGGTGGGCAGGTATTGGGCCAGCATGCACCTGGGAGGGTCTATGGCAGCAGGAGCTGTGATTTCTTTGTTCTTTGTTTGCTTGCTTGCCAAGAATAAATCAACTATAATAAAACCACAAAAATGTCTGTATGGACAATGGACTTTGCCTGTGCACAAATGATCCCTCTGGTGCATCCGTGGCCTTTTCATTTCAGGTTCGTTTCAAGTTTGATTATGAACAATATAGTGCCAACAGAGCTGAGCTTTTAATATTGTGTCGAACTATAGCATACAATATGCTTGTATGTACCCTGCCTGTCAACCTCCACAACCCTGAAGAGAATGAGTAGTATACAAAATGTACTCTGATCTTGTACTTCAGTAAAAGTAGTAATACCACAGTGTAGGAATACTCTGGTACAAGTAAAAATTTTACTTAAGTAAAAGTACAAAAGTAATAGCATCAAAATATACTTAAAGTACCAAAAGTAAAAGTACTCATAATACAGAATGTCTCACTTCAGAATAATAAATATTATATTATTGAATTATAATTATTGTTGCACTAACATGTACATCACTTTAATGTTGCAGCTGGTAAAGATGGAGCTTATTTCAACTACTTTATCTGCTGGGTAGCTTGTGAAATTTCCCCCCAGCCAGGGATCAATTAAGTTTTATCTTATCTTTTTTTTAAATCTTTTATCTAATCCATAATATTACATCATAATTTATTTGTTGATTATATTTTGCATTATTACTCTGAATCTGCAACGTAAGGAGTAAAAAGTACAATATTTACTCCACTACATTTATTTGATAACTTTAGTTACTCAATTTTTTACGCCATTATTGAACTTTCTCTCTTTTTTTCTTTCTTTCTTTCTTTCTCTCTCTTCTCTCTCTTTCTCTTTCTCTTTCTCTCGCTCTTTCTTTCTTTCTTCTTTTCATGTGCTGCCAAGTTAGCCATAACTTTCTGCTCCCTGTGACAGTTAAATCACCTTGGTAACCCTGCTGCAGGAGCACCGATGCTGAATGCTTACTAATGTCATTTTTCACATGTGGCTGTTTGAAAAGTTTGGAATTTATAAACGTTTATTTCTAAAAACAACGGGATCAGATGTCCTTTTCCGTTTTAAATCCACCTGCTACACCTGCCACATGCAGCACTACACTGAGAGAGAACCGTGTCAGAGTTCACATAGACATCAATTTGAAACAATGTGTCAAGCTGTAAACTACTGTAGCTTAACAAAGTCGTGCATACTCACCATTACGCACAGCTTCAGCCGGCAGCCTCCCGCCGTTCCTCGCTTGGTTCGTGTCTTCATTAGCAGGCTCGTCTTCAGTGTCGTGGACCGGTTGAGTGCTGCCTGACTCTGTGGCATCGTTGTGAACAGCGGAGCTGCTTCTGCTCAGCAGCAGCAGAAGCGCGAGGAACTGGAGCCCGCTGGCAGGACGGAGCATGACTGCACCTGGCTGATCTGAGTGCTGCTGTCAGTGACAAAATGACACTTGATGAATGACTAACCTGCTACGGCTGTGTGTTATATATCCTCCGCTGTATGAGTGAACAAGGCACACCCACAGCCCTGCACTGGGCTTCTGTGGCCTCTGCTGCTCCAAAATTCTAATCAATAAGTCTTATTAACTTCACGCGCATTGTGTTGCATAAAAAGTCAGTTACCATGGATTAATTCATCAATAAATCACGTTATTGACGTGATTTCTGAAGAATATCGATGCCTACGTCATGCCTATGTATTTGACCATCAGGCAGAATCACTCTTTAGGATGCTTCTGCACAGGTGCTTCACTGTAGGACCTCGGCCATCCCCGTCAGCCCTCGTTTTTCTTTAATAATGATGTAAATGCTGTTGATTAAAGTATACATTTGTATTATCACGTTCAACTTTTATTTTGAAATATAACAAGACACAACCTATATCCCATGAAACCACACTGAGGGAAAGTACAAGAGCAGAACTCCCACAGTCACAATGACATCTATGTCAACAACAAGCCTCCACGTCATCCTTTCTCTACACTTTTATGAAAGACATAAGTGTGCCAAAAGAGGGAATATTTTTTATCCTGTTTCCCATCCTATGTGACATTTTTTCGTATGCAGCAACATCTTATGAATTAGTCAACCAGTCATGAAAAGGAGTCATCATGGGTCTTCCAGTTCCACAAAGTAATTTGCCATCCAGTCATTATTGCTGTCCAGTCCTTCAATGATTATGGAAAACAGATAATACCATGTAGTCTCCAACAATACCGACTAATGTTTTGGACAGAATATAAACTGCAGATCTTTGACATCCACAATGTGACAGTGAATCTTCATCCACAGCTGTTGGATTGTCCACAGCAGGCCTGCTAGTGTCCCCTCATCTTCCCTACATTTCCAGCAGCTACAGAATCTTTGAAACTGGCTTTGTTTAACCTACCGGGGGTCAGATTAAACCACAGGTGTCTCTGACTGACTAATGGCTACACTGTGTGACTGATTTCTACAGGATACAAAGAAGGTTATTTGTCTCCACCTAGTGACTGAAGATGGCTCAGTTCATCTATGGATACATAAAGCTATAGGCTTCACTCCTGTCCACCAAATATCTTGAGTTTATATCAACATATGTTGCTGAGGTGCTTTTTCTATATTGAATATATTCCATGTAGAAATCAAAATGCTTTAAATTAGTAAAGAAACATAGCAGTACATAGAAATATGGATGAGACAGGCCAAGACTGCCTACAGTAAAGGTAACTCAGCAGCCTCCGGCCACTGGATGTAACTTATAATGTGTGTGTTGCCTACATACAGTAAGGGCTGCCATCTGTGAATGTCTGTCTTATTCTTACTCTCTGTTTTGGAATTGTGAACAACAGGTTTTGAGATAACTTGATCATTTTTAATCTGTGTCCCAGAATAAAAATCATTTCTGTAATCCAATAGGAGATGACTCTACAGAACTATTTATTGGTTTGGAACAAAATATCAAATTGATTTATGTAATTTTTATAAAAATGTTTTCATCATCACATTTAATTACAGAAACAGAAATACATCATAAATAATCACAAGAAATTGTATATTTAACAAAAACGTCTGCTCAGTATTCACACACAATAAATAAAAAGCAAACCAGCAAAACGAATATTCATGTCGAATAAGGAAAATGTCCAGTCACGGTTGACTTGAATACATGTGTGAATATGAAAAGCCAACAATTAAAGGACAGTTTAAAAAGTCACAGTACCTAAACATACTTAACCATACTGTAACTTTCAGCATCTTCAACCCACTGCATAGATAAAGCAGGTTCATGGTTGTTTTCTTTTTCTTTTTTTTTTCCCCAGTCTTTCTACATTCAGTTCACAGGATTACAAAAACTCTGTAGCTCCAGATTAAGGAGTAATTCTCCTGTTTATTACCACTTCTCCCTGAATAGTAGGTGGGAAATTACTCCAGCTGCTTGGCCAATCACATGAGCAGGTGACTAGCTACTGATTACATTAACAAAAGGAACTTTGTGGGTTTTAAGTGCTTTGAGTGGATCAGTTCTTCCAAGTATTAATGTGTGACTGTAAGGTAAGTACCTACCGTTTTTGCAAAGCCTGTTGGGATGATTGGTCTATTATGTTTGTGTTGCTTTGAATTTGTGTGACACACACACACTGTCGACATACTGATGACACAGGTCAAAACATTTGCACCCATTGGAGGGTTTCAGTGTCAAAATCTAGTTTTAAGGCGTGAATTGTTTTAGTTTATACTGTGCTAACATGGTGCCTTTTCCTAAATAAAGTGTGTTTAATTAAAATGCAATAGTCATCACAGTAGGTGTTTACAGATACAGGTCCGTCCTCCATTCAAAATGCAATCCGAGGAAACAACACCCCCCCAAGACACCAGGGGCGCTGCGCTGTCTGAGACTTCCTCAAGTTCCCCCCCGGTACACGTCATGCAAACAGCAGCTTTAAGCTTCTGAGCATGCGCCACTCCAGCTCCTTCAACATCTGCGGTTCGAAGAGCACCACTGAACGGTCAGTTCCTCTACTTGTATTAACTGTACAAATGATACTATATTTGATATTAGTGTATTGATATTAGACAATCAGTTACATGAACATCACTGACTCCATTTCTGTAATGTGGACAAACGCTGTTGTTTAGAGGAATTCTGTAAGTGAAAGCTGGATCTGTCTGGTCTGGTCCACGTAAGCGTCTGTCACAATGAGTGTTGTTGAGTGTTTGATTTTAAGGTAAGCTCAAATGTAGCTAACGCCTCATATATTCATGAACACACTCACCTTTTTGAACAGAGGCGCTGCTGTTACTTTTATAAAGAAAGCATAGCTAGACGAAATAGCTATAACGCTAGCTAACTGTTAGCCGTGTACATATTTAAATTAAACTCGGCTTTAGTCTCATTAGACCCTTTTCTGAAAGTGAACCTTTTACACATACACACAGACATGTTTTTCCACAAGTTGTCTTCTGATAACTGTTGGCTAACTTGGGGTATTTAACGCTAAAGTCCAAAGAGCCTTCTTCACTACTTAGCCAAATGTATGTGGACACCCGAACATCCCAGCCTAGAAGAACATGTCATTTCAAACCCTGGGCATTACCCTGCTGCTGACTTTCCACAGGACAGACAAGTCTGCATACTTTGGACCTCACAGAGTACCTTTACACCCCATGTCTCCAATAGTTTGTCAGATTTTAATTGAACCATTTGGCTTTTTTTCTTTCCAGATGACGAAGATGCTGCATGTGTTTCTGGTCCTGGCTCTGCTTGGCCTGGGCTCAGGAGAAGAGGGAGCCCGTTTGCTGGCCTCTAAATCCCTACTGAACCGCTATGCTGTGGAGGGCCGTGACCTCACCCTGCAGTACAACATCTACAATGTGGGCTCCAGGTCAGGACTGTCCTGAGTGTGATAGAATACTCTCCTGTAGCTACTATAGTTGTCAATTGACTGTGTGACACAGGCCCTTGATATGTGTAAATCATAATGGCATGTGAGCTGTGAATAACCTCTTATGGGATTTAAGAGTCCTGTAATTGGACACTGTGTTACAAATTCATCTAAATTCAGCATTATGACCTGAAAAATGCACAAAACAGTATGCTAATGATTCATGTAATAGTATTAGTATAAAAAAGTATTACAGGCTTATTTATTAATTTCTTAGCCAACTATGGACCATTATATAGTACGTCACAATTTTATTTTAGTGAAGTTAAAACCACAAGGTGAAAACATTCAGCTGACTTTGACGCACTACACCCCACGTACTGGAACACACAGTAAAAAGAGCACAAGCCGTGCCAGGCCAATAGCCATGCTTGGTTATCTAAGCCACTCAGTCTGTCAATGATGCTGCTCATTCAACTTTTTAAGGTCCCCATGCATACCTCTCTCTGCTGTTCCTTATAAGACACCCAATTACACCATTATTATTATAACTATACGCTATCACATTTGATGAAAGCATGGATATAAATTCAAGAGATACGCCGCAGGTGGCCATCCACGCAGAGCTGTTGCAAGGCACCACATACACAAAAATGGTTTATACCATTATGGTTTTTCCTCAAATAAAAGCTGGGTCTCAAATAATGGCCGGGGGTGTGGTCGACACGATCAAATAAAGGCCAGCCTCAAATACAGGCTGGGGGGGGGAACAATTTCTGTCAAATAATGTGCATGCCAACTAAGCATAATGCACATTTCCATTGCTTTGACTAAATAAATTCAACAATATAATCATGCGAAGGGATTCTGTCCTCTGAAACACTAAAGGGCTTTTTAATTTGAAACAGATACAGGAAGTGCTGAGTTTGTATTAACATAGTGCAGTAGTTTTAACAGGGCAAAACGGGAGCAGATCAGAAAACAAGGAGGCTTCATACTAAAATATGACCAAATATACTCATCAAACAGAGGGAATTATAAATAAAGACCTGTCTGTAATATAAGCCTGCTTCAAGTAGAACTTTTACAAACTGCACAGATTTGGTACAGTATTAAAAATACAGACGCATATTTACTTAAAGGTATAACGAGTAGGATTTTCCTAAAAAACGATGTATAGACTCATACAAAAATAACTCCTCTCAATCATCACTTATGACCCACTAGAAGTGTGTGGNCGCAGGGTGTGAGGTGCTGGACTCTATAAAAACGTAGCGACCAATTATCAGATTGTCAGCACGTAGGACCACCAGAAGCGTGTGCGCTTTGAGCCGGGGAGGAGGGGCCAACTTTGAATGTTGTGTTTTCAAACTGCAATCAAAAAATCCTACTGGTTATGCCTTTAAGTCCTCAACCAGGTGGTATTACTCTCCATTAACCAAAGTTATGGACATATTCACTCTCTGCCGACATCAATAACATTCACGTGGCTGTGACTGCTTTGTGTCTGACTAGCCTGCAGCTTCACTCTGCGATGTTACCTCTAAAACTTGTATTAAATCTTGCAAAAGAGTACTTGCACGTCTTAAGTAAACTACATGCACAGCTGACCTTAAGAGCAAAACAAGTTCAGACTGGTTCTGTCAGTGCAGGGTGGAGTTGGAGCTTGCATGCTCCAACCATGCATTTAGTGGCTGTAATGACAGTTCATTTATTTGCTCAGTTAAGTCAAGGGGAGGGTCCAACCAAAATAAAAATAACACTGGGGAGCGTCTTGCTCCGTGATAAAATGAAATTTAGGATTCTGCCCCCCTCCCCACCCCAGTAATATTCATATAGACCCTAAATTGAACTTGAACCATGAAAAGTAAAAGTGTAGAAACATCACTTCCAGCCACTGGGCATAGAGAGCAATGATGCAAAGATGCATTCTTGGAAGCTTGTAAGGAGATCAATGTTCAGTGCACCGGAAAAATTTTGGCATTGGAACACAAACTGTAGTGTTCTAGAGAGGCTTGTGTTTGTACAGTAGTAGAAACTCCACCCTGATTGGATAGCAGCACGCCCTTAAATGACACCAAAATATGGTAGAGGCTCTCAGCATAGTTTTTTATTACATGATTAATTTGGTACAAACATTTACCCACCGGTGTGTTGGATAGCCTTCCAAGATTCACTCGCCAAATGGAAAATCTACCCATATTTGGTGCTTGGTGGGTGTTCATGTCGGACCCTTACGCCGCTTATTTCCTATCTATTCATTATTCTATGGGCTGTAAGTATTTAAACCCAGCAGGACTTGTCTAAGTAGACTAATTGCATATTAGACACACAGCATTGTAGGCTAGACAATGTCATACATGCTACAATTCTATCACCAGCAGCTCAGCTTTGCTTTTTTTTAATCACCCAAACACTGTCAAAAAATAGATACCGCCCAAGCCTAATGTATATACCATTAGATATACAGTTATCTAACCAAGTGTCATCTTCCTTTCTGTCTCTACAGTGCTGCTCTGGAGGTGGAGCTGTCAGATGATTCTTTTCCTCCTGAAGACTTTGGAATCGTTTCAGGAATGTTGAATGTGAAATGGGACAGGATCGCACCGTATCCTTGAACCTAAATGTCGTCTTAATGGTCCTCTCACCCTGCAGTAGTTGTTGGCGCTATAGGATGATTTCACTGATTGTGGTTTAATGGGAGAAAAACCTGACATTCCCAGACAGCTCATCAAACACACCTTTGTATCTCAGGCTACTCAGGGCTCCACACTGACACAGATTTTATCCACTGTCAGTCATTTTGTAACCTCTGGGTGCCTCTGTTAGCAACCACATGAATGTACTGTCACAAATGGCAAAGCAGGTGAAACTGAGCATGAAATGATGACTAGTCAACATCACAGACAGCTGAACATACAACACAGTAGAACTGATTGTGAGATAGCTGATCGCAAATTATAGGAGAAGTACAAACTTAATCAAAGCTTAGCATGTGAAGCAGTAAGGGCAGAGATCAGTGGGAAGTTGCCCTGAAACAGGTCAACACCTCACAGTGGAATATGAAGACAGCAAAGCAGGGCATCTTTCCAAAACGTGTTTAGCACATTATCACACAGAACACTTTCAAGTGTGTGTTGGGCTCTAAAAACTCAGTTATATCTCTCTTATCTGACACAACTGAAGGAGTAAAGAGAAGGTCAGATGGGAGGAGGTTATTAAATGTTTGAATTGTTTTTTTAATTATGCATTAATGGACATCTTTTCAAGTTGTTAGACTTAACTCTGGAACTCTCAGAGCCAGCAATGTCTCTCACACAGTGGTGTTGCGCCCCCTGAAGGCTGGCTACTTTAACTTCACCTCTGCCTCCGTCAGCTACCTGGCCCAGGAGGGAGGACAAGTTGTGGTAAAAACCAGTTGATTATCCTCATGGATCAAAGCAGTTAAAGTGTGTAGGGAAGTGAAGGAAGCTG
This sequence comes from Oplegnathus fasciatus, assembly GCA_003416845.1. Lineage (NCBI taxonomy): Eukaryota > Metazoa > Chordata > Actinopteri > Centrarchiformes > Oplegnathidae > Oplegnathus > Oplegnathus fasciatus. The sequence continues at coordinate 691,738 of NTHP01000258.1, read as the reverse complement.
AAGTGTCTGTCCTTCCTGCAGGTTGGCTACACCAGCGCCCCCGGCCAAGGAGGCATCCTGGCTCAGAGGGAGTTTGACCGGCGCTTCTCCCCACACTATGTAAGCGTTCATTCAAAAAGTGTTTTTCGCTCGCTTGGTCAGGCTCCTGAGTGCACTGACCTGCAGTGATCTAAAGAGAAGCAGTGATCAGAGAACCTCTGCAGTACTTCCTATTCTTTAGCTGAGCAAACACATGGCCCCTATAAAGTCATCTATCTGATTTTATTGTTTTTATTATAGCATTGGGATATTTATATTTATTGGATGCTGAGTACAGAGACATGTAACATATCCTAACAGTATAATGTACACTAATTCTATGATTTGAATAATGTAAAAATGACAATATAAAGTCTATTTAAAAATACCAGCATGCAGACTTAAAATTAGTCAGCTAAAAGCGTAGAAGGGCTTTATAAATACAACAGCCTCCAAAAGGATCATACAGTTGATCAGCACCTCTCTAAAACAGGCCCACACAAAAACTGAACATCAGGACCTTCATAAACAGCAAATGAGTGTATATTTACGAAGCCTCTCTAGGTTAACAGCCTTTAAATCTTATATCTCTTCTGCAGTTTAGGCAAACTCTTAAATTTAACCTGGAGCTTGGTAATAAGAAAAAGAGTTTTTTTTTTTAAATTTAATTTAATTTTTTTTATAAATAGCACTTCTGACATTCTAAAATGACAAATGTTTTCTTTTTATTTTTCTGGACTGTCCCTTGACACCTCTCACTTTCCCATTTCTCCCTTTTCTAGCTGGACTGGGCTGCCTTCGGCGTGATGACTCTGCCCTCTATCGGCATCCCTCTGCTCCTCTGGTACTCCAGCAAGAGGAAGTACGACTCACCAAAGGCCAAGAAGAACTGAGAAAGCGCGGCTGGGTTTTAGGGTGGGGGTGGGGTGGGGATGGAAGTCAAAGGGTTGAGTGGGCACAGGATCTTTGAATAGCTGTTTAACCCATATTGGGGGTAAAAGTTGAAAGACAAGTACTGTGACCAAGGGAGGTGATTGTGATTTGATCAAACAAGCAGCGTGATTAAGAGAACTTCGGATCAGGAAGGAGAACAAAGATGAACAGCTTCAGTGTGGTTACCAAACCATGACATGACTACATGAAAGCTCTCCGTTCTCATCTACAGCTGATGGCCTGAGCTTCACCAGCTGCTGCTCATTCCTTCATATTTGCATATGGGTTCATGTGACAGAACAATTACAATAGCAGTTACTACTGTAACAGGTTTTTGTAATTTTGTAGTTGTGTAGGTAATGAACTGAATTCAGATTTGAAGTTTATAGCCAGTTGTCAAACTTCTAAATAAATGAATAAAAACTAGCTGGGTTTTTCTAAAGCTGTGTCTGATTGATTTCTGAGGTTTTACATGTTGTAACATTTTACATTCCATGGAACCACAAAAAACCCAAACGGATTTAAAGATTATCCTTTGATTTGGAACAACAGATGTGTAAGCACAGAGTCAGGTCAATTGAATCAAATAATTAATAGCAGTAGAAAAAGCTTCTGTTAACAAACAAGGCAGCGCTGTGTATAGAGGACATTTATGCTGCCTTTCAGTTTTACAGTGAATGTTAAGACTTGAGATATCACCCTGATAGCATTCACATGTAGATCACCTACCTGCTGAGCTGACAAGCTCGTAAGCCCTGAGACACTGCATAGGCCTGTAGTGTATACAGTGGGACCTCAGCTAATTCACGGTTGCCGAAAAGTTCATTCTGTTGTGTTCAGGAGCCCCCTGGCTTCAGAGTGACCAGATGTGATACATTTTAAACAAGTGCATGTACACAATATCATGTTAAGGACACACCAAGAGTAGTCAATGTAGTGGCATACATAGTGAAAGTGAGCATTAGATGTTTTCCTGGTAGATGGATTTATGCAGTACTACTATTTATTGCCTCAAGCTTTCACTGCAGCTGTTGGTTTCCATTTAAAACATCCCTCTCTCTTTGCATCTAAGAAGTCAGTGTGTGATATTTTTCTCACAAAAACATCTTTTAAATGTTGTCTCTTAACCTAGTGTAAATCTCACCATGTTCAGAGAGAAACACAACACTAAAACTACACAGCACTGTTTACTGACCTCTAGAGGATTCAAGTTTTAAGTCTGGTGTACTGTTGAATGTGGCTATAAATAATAAGACACCTTGAACCGCATCAGAAGGTCATGTGATTTTATCAGACTCCCAGCAGTCTCTGCACACTGAGCTTCATTTGCTTCCATCAGGCCGGTGGTTTCACCTCCCTACAAGTGGCACTAACAGGTATCTGAGCTCTTTTAAATCCTGTCAGTTGTTGGTTTTTAAAGCTAACTGTAATTTGCCCTGTTGGCCATTGTGGATGTGACAAGGTGGTCTGCTGGTTTCTGGCTTCTGCTGCTTTTTCTAAACAGATTTGGTGACGAGTGACATTGACAACAGTGATGTTGGCATTAAGTTGTGTACCTTTTTGTTTTTATTATTCATTGACTGCTCTCTGTAAGCCAGATTCATTTTCGGGGACATTCAAGCTCTACTCTAAACTGTAGTCTACAAATCCCCACATGTCGACATTATGAACATGAATTAATTAGTGGAAGTTTGTGGGTGTCTTGAAATAGTAAGGTTCAGCTTCAGTTCTTCCCAGACATCTGTGACTGAGGAATGTCATTCTATTTTGTTCTATATTCTCTCCAGGCAAACAGAGGAATTCACAGGTAGCTGCTGTTCATTTGGAACTCATCAGTCAAGACAGCACTCATAAAACACCATACAGCTGTTGTATAGAAACACACACACAAACACACACCATATGACATTTATGTCAAGTACTGAATTCCAAAATTGGATGACTGAAGACAGGAAGATGAACAATTAACATATTGCTGTTTGTGGCAACGTGCATTATATCTGCAGATTCTGAGAACTGTAAGCGGCCCTTTATTCAGTGTGAGTCTGAGAGATTTAGAAATAGGTCAAGATACATTCATTGAAAATATCCTTGTTATGTTTATAGTAACATAACCAGAATGCATTTTGACTGATTGATTGAACCAGATATATGTCTAGTGATTCACAGGTGTAGAACACCTGTTACAACTTTTCCTCACCTACAGAGAGAGCATCACAGTTTAAACAACCTGCTATAAATGACCTAAAATTGTTAAACTATTTGTAAAAGGTCTCAGGTTGTCCTGTTATAAACTACCCATCGGCTGACATATTGCTACATAGTATGTTGTATAATGTATTACTGTACTACTTGGAGCCTCTAAAGCTAAAAAAATATATATTTTCCATCAAGCTGAATTTCACTACCCTTTCAATGTGCTGAGAATTAGTTTCAGTTTAGATATGAATGCATTTTTTGTAATAATGACACTGAAACTAAGAGAGACACTTTCTCACACCTGAGATGGCATCTAAACCTCATGTTATCAGTTACATTACACAGATCCATAGAATTTTCACTTTAAGATTATACAATGTATATTACTGCCCAATTTATTTTACTTATTTCTCATATTAATTTTACAGGCTGCGGCTGCTTGAATTATTTTATTAAACTTTTCCGCTTTTATTTTGAAGTCTGACCGCAAACAGGAAGTCTTATAACGCTTATCAGTTTGGCGCGTCCTTGTCAAAAATGCAGTAAAAATAACAAGGCAGGTTCTTCAATGTTATAACCGGTGGGAGGTGCCTTGAACGCCTCTCCAGGTCACTAAAGTTGTATCTACGGTACATCGGACATGACATCATGTGAATGTGGGTGTTTTCCGCATTCTCTAGCCGCCTGTGAGCGTCAGGGCCGAGCGCACAGCGCAGAACATGTTCTTGGACATTTACCAGGAGCAGAGTAGGGACACATCCAGTGGATAGACGACGGACGACGGTTCATGGGAGCATCAGACCTGGAAGCCGAGCAGTCACACCGGGTGAGTACGTTCTGTTTCAAAGGCGCTGCTGTTGAGGCTACTTCTACATTTATGACGATGGTCAAAGTGGTCTGTGCTGGCTTTTCCGTGTTTATACAGACTATATTGGAAGGTACCAGCTTTCACTTTTAACGTCACGTTATTTATGAGATTATAAAGTTTAGTAATTAATCATTGACATTAATACTTCTACTAATTAATACTAAAACTAAGCGGCATACTTAACAGTTTTTCTCATTTAAACACCTGCTACATAAAATGAGTTTTGTATTTGCAACATTGCAACACACAAGACAAACCAAACCAAAAATTATATTTTAACTTTTTTATTTTATTCAGTTTATCTCAACAAGCATACATACAAAACATAATGTTACAGGACTGGTCCATAAAAAAAGAAAAGAGGCACAGCACTTATACATACATGGATAGGCTACATTGATCCGATTCATGGCCAATGTCCCCAGGTCGGTCATTTGTCCACAGTTATTATCCACTTAAGTCCAGATTATATTTAACTCCCAGAGATACGGTTTCGTCCATTTCTGCAGAAAAAGATGAGTCCTTCCATTGATACAGTGTCCTATTTTCTCACAACCTCTGAGATCAGAGATTTCCACTTGGAAGCAGAAGGAGGGTCATCCCTGACCCACTTCACCATGATGGCCTTTCTCGACCAGCATTAAAAACGATTGAACCACTTCCCCATATTGTTTAAGAGAGTCAGGGACATTTCCAAGCAGGCATAGAAGTGGGTTTGCTGACACCTGTTGACCTTTTGCTGTTCTGATATTTGCGCATTTTGCCGTCCAGAATAACTGAATTTTGTTGCATTCTCACAGGCATTGCAGCCTAATTCCTGTTTTATACTTACTATAAATATACGGTGATATGTAGATATTATTAATATTGCTTTTGCTGTTTGTGGTCAAGAAAAAAATGTCTCTAGCAGGTGAGAGTCATTTGAAAATTCCAGCGAGCTGGCTTTCTTAGACACATAATGTCAGACCTGTAAGTGTTTGTAGAAATCCTTATTTGATACATGGCACAAATGTTTTTTGTCTAGTAATGCCCGCTCTTTGCCAGAGTGTAAAATGTGGTCCTGTTCCCTGTGATGATAGCTCCGGGTTATCTACCAATGTCATTAGGACATGAAGTGAGTGAGTGTTTTTGAATATTTTCTTTAATTTTCTCCCTGTGCACAGTGCATTAGTTATCAAAGGGTTGTTCTTAGCAGTGCGTGGCAGTTCATTCTCCAAGTCAAGCCAAGGGGAGTCTGAATGCTGATTCACCCAGGAAAATATAATTCTGGCTTGTATGTACAATAAATAGTATTCTATATTTGATAAACTCCACCCACCTTGTTCTTTTGGCAGCTGTAATGTCTCTAGTGTGGCTTTAGGTTTCCTGCCGGCCCAAATAAAGTCTGACATTGCTTTATTGAATTGTATTGTTCTTATCGGTGAATCTATCGATTATTTTTATGATTAGTCGATTAATCCTTTGGTTAACTTACCAATAAATAATAACCAAAACTTCTACCTCTAATCTTTTAACCTTTTATTCAAGCATTTTCTCCTAAAATTATTTTTTTTCCCCAACATAAAAAAGTGCCAAGAATTTAAAGGCATCTATCAGTAATACAAATGTCCATGTGTGGAGATTATGTATGTAGTGAAGTTGTGCAGTGTAGGCCTAATTAGGAAGGGTGTTGTTTACTTTATTCTGATATTAATTCCTGTAGATAGTGTTGAGTATGATTTACTTATTACAGTGGAAACCGCTTGTAGTGATCATGGTTACTTTGCCTCACGGTAACCCGTCTGCTTCCAGCTGGCTACCTGAGGATGGTGCAGCGTGCACATTGAAATCATGATGGGAAAAAGAAAGTAATTTTCTCTCAATAAAAACACAGTCTCTTCGAAGCTTATGACAAACTGCCAACGTGATGCAGCAGTGAAACTTGATGTTCCTCAGGCGACCTTGTGTAGTCTACTCAAACAACGAGAAACAGTCACAAACAGGCTGCTAGTGATGGAGACAGCTTCGATCCTCCGAACCGTAGTTGGAAGACCTCTGGTTTCTCCCTCTCCCTTTCTGTCTCTTTCTGTCTGTCTCTTTCTGTCTGTCTCTCTCTCTCTCTCTCTCTCTCTCTCAACCCAACTGGTCAAGGCAGATGGCCGCCCACCTAGAGCCCAGATCTGCTCGAGGTTTCTGCCTCTTAAAAGGAAGTTTTTCCTTGCCACTGTCGCCAAGTGGGAATTGTTGGGTCTCTGTAAATAATATTATAAAGAGTACGGTCTAGACCTGCTAATGTAAAGTGCCATTAGATAACTTTTGTTGTGGTTTGGTTTGGTTTAAAATTAGTCAAAAGATGTTATATTTGTGCAGACACATCTGGTTCATTGCTAGATATACTAACTCTGCTAGGTGTACCTGGTCACATTCTGATTGTAACACAAATTATGGACGACATTGCGCCTGTAAAACGAAGTAAATTTCTAGTAAAACAAAAGCACCTTGGAGGAATGTGGAAAGAGTGAGGGCACTAAAAAGAACCTGCCGCAAATCTGAGCGCAAGTGGCATAAGGCCAAACCAGGTTGATTGTAATGTCTATAAGGACCTGCTCAGTAATTATAACAAAGAAATTAAAACACCTAGACAGTATTACTTCTCTCAAATTATTACTGAAAATTTGAATAACTCTGTTTCCTTTTAGTACAATTGATAAACTGGTTAATCCTCTTAGATCAATACCTGCTGAGCTCCACTCTTCAGAGAAATGTAATGAATTTGCTTCATACTTTAAATATAAAATCTCTAATATTAGGAATAATAATGTGGCTTCCTCTGCTGGTGGGTGTGACCACTCTTCTTCCACTCACTGCCATGTTGCCAACACTGTCCAACTTCACCCTTATGCAAGTGGTGCAGCAGTTAAGTTCTGCAACATGTGCTCTCGACCCTCTGCGTACCAAGCTCTTCAAAAATGTTTTCAGCTGTTTGGTAGATGATGTCTTTGAGATTGTTAAGGCCTCCCTACTCTGGAATTTTCCCCGCAGGTCTCAAACATGCTATTATACACCATTATTGAAAAAGAGTAATCTTGATCCATTTATTTTTGAGAACTACAGACCAATCTCAAACCTTCCATTCTTGGGAAAAAATAAAAAATCTTGAAAAGGTTTTATACCAACAATTACATATCAGTCAAGTAACAATTTGTTTGACTACCAGTCTGGTTTTAGAATTAACCACAGTACAGAAATTGCCCTGGTCAGAGTTGTTAATGATCTCAGAATTAGCTCAGATAACCATAAAGTTTCTATTCTGGTACTTCCTGACAGTGCAGCCTTCAATACAGTTGACAATATAATTCTTCCTCAGCGCCCCGAACACTGTCTAGGCCTTAGAGGTACAGTTCTTAACTGATTTTCTTCTTATCTTGCTGGAAAATCTTTCTCTGTTTCCATTGGTAACTTTGAATCAGATGAAGTCGAGATTCCTTATTCCTTAAGGGTCAATTCTTGGTCCACTGCTGTTTAATTTGTATATGCTCCCACTTGGGTCCATCATTCAGCAATACAACATTTCATATCACTCCTATGCTGATGACACACAGTTATACATATTTGTTTCTGCCAACTACCATAGCCCAGTGAATGATCTCATCCAATGCACTGTTGATATGAAATATTGGATGGGCCAAAATTTTTTACAACTAAATGAGGACAAAACAGACATTCTTTTAGTAGGTCCCAAGGCTTTGAGGAACCAGATTCACTCTTTGTTAACTCCCCTGTCAGTAAAACCTTGTGAGCATGCCAAAAACTTGGGTGTGATTTTTGATGCTGATCTTAACTTCCAGAAGCACATACAGTTGTGCTCAAAAGTTTACATACCCTGGCAGAATTTTTGCTTTCTTGGCCTTTTTTCAGAGAATATGAATGATAACACANTGTGTTATCATTCATATTCTCTGAAAAAAGGCCAAGAAAGCAAAAATTCTGCCAGGGTATGTAAACTTTTGAGCACAACTGTATCTAATATATCCAAGACAGCCTTTTGTCATCTTAGAAATATATCTAAAGTTAGATGCTTCTTGTCACAGGCAGATTCTGAAAAGCTGGTTCATGCATTTATTTCCAGTAGACTAGATTACTGTAATGCACTTTTTGCTGGACTGACAAAGCAGGTGTTAAATAAACTCCAGCACATTCAGAATGCTGCAGCCAGAGTATTAACTAAAACCTAAAGGTTTGAACACATCACCCCTATTTGAACTTCTCTTCACCGGCTCCCAGTAAAACAAAGAACTGACTTCTTATTGTTTTTAAATCTGTGAATGGCTTAGCTCCCTTCTACACTGTTGACATGCTCACTGAATACACACCTGACAGATCCCTTAGATCATCAAGTAAAGGTCTCCTCACTATGCCCAGAATAAATTCTAAATCAGCCTATGGTGCCTTCAGTCATTATGGTCCTACTTTCTGGAATTTTCTCCCACATGAGCCTCCTAAATGAGCTATATAATTAAACCTGATTGATTGATTGATTGATTGATTGATTGATTATGCCTGATCACATACTGCCCCCTAAACAGCTTACCCCACTAAATAGCGAAGCTGTCCGTTTCATTACTTTAGCCTATATTCATGTAATAAATATACAAATGTCAATTAGATGGTAACCTGCGTGAGAAATTGGTTGTAATAATCATCCGCTTATAGTGCTCAATTTGACCTGGACAGACGTGATCACTATAAGCGGTTTCCACTGTATATTTCATGGTGATTGTACCTTATATGATTACATGTGACAAATAAACTGGGTTGATTGACTCTGACTCTGGCTGCTTAAAGTAGAGATAGCGAGTTTATTGCGTTTGGGGAGACTTTTATATAGCAACAGCGATAATCATCCAGCAGCGGCGCCGTGCCGCTGTTGAATGCATATAAGGGAAACACTGCCAGGTACGTGTTGAATGTGATGAAAGGAAAATCTGCCAACCCATTCCCTACAATACTTTTTGGGCTCCTCATCATTTAAATGTGTTTCCTGTGGAAAACCTATTTGAATCTTATCTTTTTTAAGTGTTCAGGACAGATTTCCTCTTTACCACATTATTAGAGCGGGTAAGTCCGGGTGAAATCATCACACTTTAGGACTGCATCACCATAGATATTAATGAAATTTGGCATGCTGATTTGGCCATATAAGAAACCCGTGGAACCGAAATTGGATGTGTCTCAGATCGCTATTAAGGGAGATTTAGGCTAACGAAGTTTGAACTAATTAGCGTGGACTCTGACTTGCAATATCTCCCTTAATATAGGTCATTGAGAAATGGTTCTCATATCGTTTTAAAGCTCTTTTCCAGCTCTATATTTTACTTAAATAGTATGCTATCCCCAAAATGAAAAGTAACAACGTTATGAGTTATTATAATAGTTAAAGTTGAATTGCGTCATCAACACCTCCAGAAAGTTTGGTTTTGAGTCATTGCTGAGATGTCATTACTTATCTGAAGTGGCATCATATCACTAATTCTTTACAATGTTGTTGAACAGCAGTTACTGATCAGTGCATGGTCAGGCACATGCAAAATTATAATGCACTACTTTCTTGATGGGCTCCCAGGCCACTGGATAGTGTGCTCAAAGAAATACAACATGGGTGGAATCATGTATCTGAAGCTAAATGTTAATTCAATTTAATGCAAAAGTACTTTTACCGTACTGTTTGAATGTTGAGGTGGTAATGAAGTTAAGAAGCAGTGGCTAGACTCTCAATTTGTGCTCCTTCAGAGCCTTTGATGCAGTAATTGTGTCTTTGCTCGACATTGTGTACGTCCGTCCTGCTGCCGTCACAGGTTCAACTACCAGCACATCCTGGTAGTCCATCACAAGTGTATCAGGGCAGTATGGGAACGTATACGATGGAGATGGTCCATGAGGATGCAGAAAATTCAAAAACTCAATTCTCCAGTGCCGGGCATCGTCTCCTCAACACATCCCAGCCACCAGTTATTATCAAATACAACCACAACGTAACATTCGATGCTCGCAAAGTCGAGTGATTCCTTAAGTGAGCGCACCTTTTCAATCCTGCTTTCAGAGTACCCTGAAAAGGGTCTGACATCCACTTTGTCAGCTGACAATGGACAAAAGCGATATAATTTTAGAGTACCAGGAATTGTTCTTGCTGACTGGAATCTCTTCATCGGGTATTCAGCTTCAAGTCTGTACATCTCAGTAGTGGCAAACTGGCACTTGATACTGGACTGGACAAATTCAAACAGCTGGCGTGGAGTTAGAATCTGCCCATCAATGGGTTGTTGCAGACTAGCTTGTGCAGCAAGACGTTTGACCGTCCCACTCCATCAGACAGGCCTTTGCCGTGTGATGTTGCAAAGAAGTGCCATTCTGCAGGTATACCAAAATCCACCTCATGATGGCACAAGTTGATGAAATTTTTCAGGTCATTATATTGAGCAGCACAATCATCTGAAAAGTAGCAGCTTCTGAAATAGGTGAACAGCAACAGTGTCATGTGTGTTGTAATCTGAGATGACCACGAAGCCGATTCTCTCCAATTTCTCTTCTCCTTGATGGTAGCAGGCAAAGGGATGTAATGTTGCCTAAAGATTGTTCCAGTGAAATAACTGAGCGGCATTCTGAACTACAAAACTGTAATTCTCTGCAAAATCTGCCACAACTAAGAATGTCCCTGGTTGAAGAGACTCCCGAGTTTGCTGGTAAAATGTACTTTGCTGTTTCGCAATGAAGTCATGAAATAGGAGCTTTGGAAGACTACCCAGGAATGAATCTTAATTCATCAGCTGTCTGGCACTTTGTCTCAAGCATAGACCAATCAGTTGACGTCCATAGCTTCCATGAAGTCCTCTAGTTTGCCACATAGATTAGTAATTCCTGGACACTCTGAGCAGTCCTGTAGGGAACATCTGATGCTTGGAGGGTTGCATTGTGTTGCTCCAAGGCAGTCACAATAGTGTGTTATCTCTCTTTTTGAAATAATGTCCAAATATACTCCTTCAAACATGAACATCATGTTCTGATGTATTGTACACAGACAGTGTGTGCCACTGGATCCAGCGAGAACACATTGTCTGCGTCGTAGTTCAGCAAATTTTGAGAATCCGATTTTGAGGTCTGGATGCTTCTCTTTGCAGTGTTCAAAAGCCTCTCGAAGGTTGCAAAGTACAAGCCTCTTTTGGATCAGTTTCCTCTCACCATCAACTTGGTTGTCCAGTGGCAGCTCTAGCTTCTTCCTCATGCTACTTTCAGTCAATCTGTTTGCACACCTGGCTCCCCAGTCTCTGATTAAAATAGGGTGGAAAATCGGTAGTTCTTGGCCCTCTGCGACTGTGATTTTAATAGCCCAGAGCTACGCATTTGTGGGTGATTGTTGTTCTGGGTGTGTATTGGTTGTACTTATAATACTGAACCCAACTGATGTAGTATGCTACATAGTACAGCCACATTGTAAGGAGTTGGTGATATGAATCCACTTTAGATACATAATGACATCTCGGCGATGACTCAAAAACCAAAGATCAAACTTTCTGGAGGTGTTGATGACATTATAAGCTAACTTTGGTGAAAATCTGACTAGTACTTCCCCACCCTCAATGATTATTTCATTATGACTTCAACATGACTTCAGAACTCACTAATCCTCTTCTGTAGATCAGCATCACAGACAAAAAGCAAAAAGAAAACAATTTGACCGGGACACCCATTGTTGAAAAAGACCTGTGATCTAATGAGACCAAATTTTAGATTTTAAAGAATCTCTAAGGAGATTGGTGGGTTGTTTTTTTGTCTCAGATTGCCCTTTTCTCTGTTATGAAATGGTTGGCTTTAATCTTCAACTATACACTAGTGTGTACACTGGTTTCTCCAATGTGCAACTCTTGGTGTTTTGTATGTTTGGACCATTTATGGTTCTTTTCTTCTATGTGTGCCTGTGTGAGCCATGTCAAAAGACAAATTTCCATCGCTTTGCAACAAACAATAAAGTTTTTCTGATTCTGATTCAGAAAAAATGCTAAATGTAGATTTTTCTTTTCTTCTGTTAACATACATGGAGAGCACGATATTCTCTGGTAATATGTAATTTCTGACATCTGTTACTCATACTCAGGTCCAACTTTGGTGTGTGTAGAGTTTGGAGGATCATGAACCACTTGACGTTGACTGTTAACTAACAAACGACCAGGGGGATCGAAGTGAAGCAAATCAACATGGCAGTCTTCAAGCCTGAAAATGTGGAAGACTTCTATGACATCGGGGAAGTTCTGGGAAGGTATGGATATGACTGATTGTTTTTAAACTCTTGCCACAATGCAGTCGTGAGGTATTTGGACATTTACAGATTCTGTTGTTGTGTTTCTTCTGTACTCCAGCACATTGGATTTGAAATGAAACAATGACTATGAAGGTACGGTGCTGATTTTCAGCTTTAATTTGAGGATGTTCATAACCCAACAAGCAGGGGGCTTGGGTCAAAATAGATAGCTAAACTGTGTACATGGTTAATAAACGCCAAAAAAAAACCCATCACTTTAACAGCAAAGTTGCATGCTCCATATCTTAAAAGGGCTTTAGACTGATTAAAGTAAGTAAATAAATTAGACAGTGTCTTAGATTGTTAACCAACCCCTAAAGATCCAGTTTTTCCTTAAAACTGTAGTGCGGGACTTATAAATGAACGTCTGTTACATTCAAGACCTTGCCAAACGAGTTCACACAATGCTGTTTAAGCCTATCACTGCCAGGAAAATGTCTCTGTGTTTCACAGTATATACGTATATACATTCCCGAGCTGGCGCACTGTTAGTGATTCGTTTTACATCCAGCCGTTGCGCATGCGTCCGTCTAAAACGGTGGGTCTGCGGGGGCTCTCCTGCTCTGAAGGTCGATGATATTGGCTGACGGAGCAACTGTACGGACGGAGTAGGCTACAGCAACGAGTATGGCTGAAAAACCTAAGAAGTGTCCAAGAAAAGTTTCTGATGCTCCAGATAAAAAAAGAACCTTGGCATTCAGAGGGAGGATTACAGTCAAAAAAAGAAAGTGATTGACGGCGAGGACAAACACGGATTACCATTGGTGTAGCTTTTCCTCGTTGGAGAGTGCTGAAAAAAGAGAAGGGACTGAGGGCAGAGACGGATGTCGCATTACTGCTCTTGGACAGGTTGGTATTTGTAATATATTTGGAGTAGGCTATGTAGCTATTACATTTACTCTACCCACTCTACCTTGTCTTGGAACTGTGGAAATTTCTCTGTATTTTTGTAACGTCATAAGCATGCCTCAACAGTGTTTGTGTAATTACTCTCGCTGCCAGAAGGGGAGACAAAAGTTCTGCGCTCCAGCTTTAAGTAACTATGTAATTTAAAGTTGAAAGATTTTCATATAGTTGTCTTTCCCGGCACCTATGGCAATAATCAGTAATTGCAGGTGTGTTTTTGGACCTCATTTCAGTTTCACTTTTATCGTCTGTAGTCATCGACCTTTTCTTTGTTTGTTCGGCCATAATAACCATTTATTCACAACGTGAGCAGAGACCGGAAAAAACAGTATGCTGCTTCACACACAGGTGAGTTGAAGAGCAAGTCTGTTGTGTTAAAAGCCATGTTAAAAGCCTAACTGTGTGCCGCTTGTGATTTTTCTGGGAAAGTCGCAACCGACACCCAGGTCGTAATACTGCCAATGCTGCAGGCTTTCATCAGTGTGCCACAGGCTCAGTCACCATTGTGTTGCAACATTCGGTGATAGATAGTGACTTAACAGACGTTTATTTAAATGATAATCTTCGAGAATATATTTTTAAAGTCATTCTGTTCCACTCTGTCTGACTGTATCATATACTGTATTTTGTGCATTATCTTGCTCCAGCTCTACATTAAAGCTATATGATATTTCCATTGAGTTAAACATTCAAACTCAAGACGCTGCGTCTTGTTAACTAACAACAGCTAGCACACTGTTAGTCACCTTAATTTTTTTTCTCCCCCACATCATATCCTACTCTGCTCGCTGTGGAAAACCAATACCACTTTGTGTGTGGGAAGTGGTGTATGCATGGTTTTTGTGCATACACATTATTTATACATCTGGCCCCAAATGTGTTTTCTGGAAATCTTCGTTGCCTGAAGAATGCATGCAATTTTTGTCTAACTAGTGATTAACAGGAAGCTCTGTAACAATCCATACTCGGTCCAAAATATAGGAATTATAGCCTTGTCAGTGTCCTCCTGCACTGTCTAAACATTCCATCCATCCATCCATTAGCTATACCTGCTTATCCTTTCGCAGCTAACATTTTAGAGTCACCAACTAACCTGCATGACTTTGGACTATGGGAGTAAGCCAGAGAAAACCCACACAACCACTGCACCACTGTGCCGTCTTAACATTGGGACTTAATGTAAAAATGGTTATGATTCCTAGACTTGTTGACAATAGGGATGTGAACATGCTTAAACACTTCTAAAGCTGAAAGTGAGCACAGATCTTGAAGGCTAGAGTACAGCGGCAAACAACAGAAAATGTGTCAGTGTCCAAATATTCACAGACAGAACTGTATGTGGTTTTGTTGGTGGTGGCGGCCCACCCAACAATGTTTTAAAAATGTTTGCGTCTGTCAGAGCTTCTGCAGTTTTGCCTCAAGTAAAAAAAATAAACAAACATTGCAAATTGTCAAAACAACACATTCTTGCTGTATCTCAAGTAGGGCTGAACAATTAATTGAAATATTATCGAAATTGCAGTATGGCCAGGTGCAATATCCAATTTGCAGGAGCTGTAATTTTTTGATAAAGGTAAAATGTGTCACAACATGCCATAATAAATGAAGCATTGTAGTGTTACAGAGATGCCCCGGCCTACAAATCATATTCTCCAGATGTAAGGGAACATGCTTGTTTGGTACAGACCCCAGCAAAAATCACATCATCATCATTTTTATATTTTTTCTGTGAAAATGAAATTCTAAAATTCCCACTAAAATCGTGACTCGTATCGTGATATCTGTCAAAATAACCGCAATATTATATATTTGCACATCGTTCAGCCCTAATCTCAAGCTTGGTGTTTACTGTGAATTATGTTCTTGCCCCGTCCAGTGGCCATTTTGGTCAGGTACGACAGGTTCGTGAGCGGACTACTGGGACTTGTTGGGCTGGCAAGTTTCTGAAGTTACGGAAGAATGCGTGCAGCCATCTGGGCCTGGACAGGAGCAGCGTGGAGCAGGAGGTGCAGATCCTGCAGGCTGTACAACATCCAAACATTGTGACTCTCAAAGACCTTTTTGAGAGCCAAGCTGAGGTGGTGCTGATCCTGGAGCTGTGAGTTTACAAGAGAAAGAGAGTGTGTGCGTGTGTATGCGTGTTTGATTTCTTCCTGTGAATGTAGTATGTTTTCCAGGATTAATCCAGTGTGCATCTGCATGTGTGCATACATGTGTCATTTGTCATGGTGGCTTGGTCAGTCCAGGCATCGGAAGGTGTGAGAATCAGACATTTCTCACAGCAGACTTATTACAGCACGAAAAGCACAGAAGTATGACTCATAACATGGCTCTGCTCCATTTAGTTGTGTCAGTAAACCTTGGGAGTGGCACTCTTAAATATAATGCAGACATCATCTTATAACATTACATTTTTTTAGACAAAGTTATTAATTACACTTGTTTGTGGCAAGTCAGGCTCACAACTCTCCCGTGTACAGCAGCAGCGGGTAGGCCCTAAAATGAACCTAGACACTTGGTCCTTCTTTACCTCCAAAGTTGATCCAGTCTTAGGGACTGCACGAAAAGTATTGGGGTGGGGAGGGGGCGCAAACCTTATATTTCACTTTTTAAAAAGCAAAATGCGTCCTGTTTATCAAATATTCAAGCCATTCTCAATCGTTGAACCAAGATCTGCTAAATATACATATTTCCACTGTCATTGAGAGAGTGAACTGCAAATCTAGCTGTGGCCTCTGAGGGACTGACTGTCCATCATAAACTAATGACATGATTCTGAGTCACATAACCAGGCACGTGTTGGAGCAGCAGCTGGGGACAGCTGAGCCAAACAGTGCACTGGCAAATATCTAAACACAATTTAATCACAATCAGTAAAGTCCACTGCACACATTATCAGTCTGTGTAGTGGGGTGCAAGTGGCAGATAGGAATGGGGGGGCTGTGAGATTATTTATTTATGAGGGTTATGGCCTGAGGAAAGAAACTGTGGAAGTAGCATGTAGTCCTAGTTTTTAGGGCTCATTCTCAGTCTCTGTTGAGAGGGAAAGCGCTGTAAGAGCGAGTAGCCAGGGTGAGTAGGGTCTGTCAAGATTTTGTGTGCTCTTATACTGATCCTGGATCAGTAGAGCTCTGTCAGAGGGGTGAGTCGACATCCAGTGATTTTCCAATGGTTTAGCTCATGGCTCATGGCTCCACACCATGATGCCAGCCATTTGACTTCCTCTCTGTACATAAACTCATCTGAGTTTGAGATAAGGCCAACCATAGTGATGTTTTCCGCAAACTTAAGAAGTTTGACACATTGGCTGTTGGATGTACAATCATCTGTGTGTACAGCAGTGGAGAAAGAACACAGCCCTGTGGTGTACCGGTGCTGTTTCCTGTTGGAAAGGCAGACAGGAGTGGAGACATTGAGGTGTATGAGTTTTGAGAAGGGGTGGGGTGGGAAGTGCTGCTGGCCTGTGTACATTATGAAATGACAATTGAGCATCTTGATTGGAATTCGGATTTTTGGGCGGGTCTTCGTCTACCTGGGCGGGCCACCCAAGTAGAGCCTATGTATGGGAAACACTCGTGACAATGCGTGATTGCTAGAGATAACTTTCCATCAATAAACACAAACAAAGATCTGCATGTATTGTGTCTCTCAAAACAGATATACTGGTCCGACCAGCTACTTTTTAATTGTGATGAGAAAACTAAGGCCCTGATACGGTGATAGGACTGTTCATATGGCAGTTATTTTGCATAGTCCTTTGTCTACACAGGCAGAGTAGTGAAAGCAACACCATCATCTGTCAGTGTCTACACAGGATGCGTTCAGGCACAGTACTGTGTGTAGGTGATATTGGCTTCGTCAAACAGAAAACAGTGTGAAAAGGCTGACACCTATTCCAATTTCCACAGTATAGTTTCATTATAGTTGAATAAAAAGATTATGTTGTGGACTACTGAAATGATTCATTGATATCATTGAATACCACACCTACTTTGTCAGATGTACTACTACTATTACCTACTGATATTTCATTACATTACATTTGTTTAGCAGTAGCAGTGTGGATACAAAAAGGGCAAGAATTTTGCAGGTACATCAACTTCATCAAATAAGCTGAACTGCTTCAAGTGCTACATTTAGAAACAATAAAAGATATGGGCCATGATGCAGTCTGAACAGATGGTTTTCAGTCTGCGACCAAAGATGTGTGGAGTTTCTCCTGTCTTGATGTCAATAGGGGGCTCATTCCACCATTGTGGAGCCAGGACAGCAAACAGATGTGATTTTGTTGAGTATGGGCCAAAAAAGGCAAAAGCTACAGAGTCAGAGTTCTTTCTAAATAAGATACAGTAGGTACACTGCTGTGTGCTTGTCACAACTGCATGTGAAGGGGTATGCCACAAGTGACCGAAACACTTTACTATTGTATTATCCTGTAAAGTGTTTTGCTATCTTGTCCATGGCCTGTACAAGGGGTTGACAAAATAAGAGAAACACTTCACTATGACACACACACTTCTATTTGACATTTCAGTGTTAGTGGAGGGGAGTTGTTTGACTTCATTGCTGAGAAGGAGAACCTGCTGGAGAGTGAGGCCATTGAGTTCATGAAGCAGATCCTGGAGGGACTGGGATACATGCACAGCAAAAACATTGCCCACTTTGACCTCAAGGTACCAGTATATTTACCTAAATTACTTCTCTGCTTGCTGTTGACTGAACTGTCACCTGTGAACTGAACTTTATTTCCTTTTTAGGAAATGACATTAGAATATATGCATTTATCATATTAACATTATTCCCTCTATTCAGCCAGAAAACATCATGCTGTCAGACAAAGTGTCACCACACCCCAACATCAAACTCATCGACTTTGGCCTGGCTCACCATTTTCATCAGGGGGAGGAGTACAGGACCACAGGTGGCACCCCACAGTACATTGGTGAGGATGAATAGTCCTTCATTTGCCATGATGCCACATTTTTTCTTTGGGGTCTTGGTTTTTAGATATCCATCTGTGAGATTGTGTCTGTGGTATATTAGGTCATTCATAAACATGCACTAAGAGCTGCATGTATAACTACATCTAAGAGCTGTTAGTAAGATTTTGAGCAAGAGTAGGAAAGAGATGTCAACAATTTTGTGTATCCACCCAGTGATATACTGGCCCCTAGTAGTTGTATTTGGTAATACATTCAGTATGAGGAAAGTTTAATTACTTCAATTCATGAAAAAGGGGAAGAAATCCAACTATGGGGCAGTTAAAGACCTATGTCATTGGTTAATGTAGATGGTAACATACTTGCTAAAGTATTGTCAAACAGACTGTAACATACTCCCCACAATAATACACCCAGACCAGGTAGGCTATGTCAAGGGCTGATCATCTGCAGATAATTTGGGAAGACTTTTCTGTATAATGTGGATAATGTATCCAGTCCCTGTCATGGCCTTCTCACTGGATGCGGAGAAAGCCTTCGACAGGGTTGAATGTGGTTTCTGACTATACATGTTTGGTAAATTTGGTTTTGGGCCATCGTTCTTAGCATGGATTAAGTTATCATGTGCAGACCCCATAGCTTCAGTAATCTGTAACAGCATCATATCTTCTCCATTTTAATTAAACAGAGACATAAAACCCGCTCTCCCCCCTTATTTTTGCGATTTCCCTCGAGCCTCTCTCTATTGCCATTCAAAACAACCCAAATATTAAAGGTGTCTTAGTGGTCTAACAGGAGCATAAATGGCTGTTATACACGGATGATATACGCACAACCACATTTCTGACAATGTGGTTTTGGATTTATAGTTTTTCACTGGCTACAAAATTTACTAAATCAAATCAGAGGTAAAGCCCATGTCTAAAAATTATTTGAATCAGTTCGGAATGGATGGCTGTTCAAGTGGGTCTTCATGTATGGTGTATCGGAGTATTAAACTGATGCCTGATATTATTTATATATATATATATATATCTACACTACTCACAAAAAGTTAGGGATATTCGGCTTTCGGATGAAATTTCAGAATGCACCTAAAATGCACTATAATCTTTACAGGTGAACTTAATTTGACCTTCTCTAAACTTTTGAATGCGCATGTCCAACTGTTCAGTGTTTCAGTACTTATTGCATAACATGCTGTTCTCTAACAAGGTGATTAACCACAAAAATCACAACAAGTGTCTGATTCATGAATCGACCACTAAATGTTCTGGTTCAATGACAATTTGTATTTAAACAGTCCTCTTCATCATGCCGTTCACATTTTGACATCATGAGACCAAGACGACACCTAACAATCGATCAACAGTACCTGGCCATTGCGAGGCTTCAAACGGGATGTTCTCAGAGGGAAGTTGCCACTGAGCTTAGAGTGTCACAGAGTGTCATCAGCAGGTTGCAACAGAGACACAGAGAGACTGGAAGAGTCACAGAAAGGCATAGAAGTGGACGTCCTTTGGCCACATCCCATGCTGATGACCGCTTCATTGTGAACAGTGCCCTGTGGAACCGGATGATGAATGCCACTCAACTCCAGGCACATTTCAGGAAGGTGAGAGGCACCAGAGTGTCACGTCAGACCATTCGAAACCGCTTACATCAGCATGGTCTGCGTGCTAGACGACCTGCAAGGGTACCTGACCACACCACCAGGCACAGGCGTCATCGTCTTGCATGGGCCAGGGAGCATTTGCGCTGGACGAGGAACCAGTGGGCCTCAGTGCTGTTCTCTGATGAAAGTCGATTCACATTGAGCAGAAATGATGGCCGCCAACGCTGT
>NTHP01000258.1:601307-670984 GCA_003416845.1 Oplegnathus fasciatus | reverse complement strand
ATATATATATATATATATATATATATATATATATATATATATATATAAAATAGTGCAGGCTTATCTTGAACCTATCATTTAAAACATTGAGGGGTGAATTCACAAAAGGTTTGTGCGGCCGCTAAACCTGTGCAAATAAGACAAAAAGAAACCGTGTAATTCTCAAAGCATCCGCAAAGGGTGAAATGCACTGCTAACTGTGCTGCCAAGCAAATAGCGTCTCGGTGCTCTGGTGCCGTTTGCATGTATTTGTATTAGGTAATATGCATACATTTGGCGCAAAATTGGCTTCTTTCTCTGCAAATGTGCCTCATTGCAAAAAGAGTCAAATTCACAAACACCAGCGCTAATAGCCACACGCAGTTAGAGGGAAAGTTATTGTGTCTTCAAAGAGTTGGTGGTAACTGAAGCGCATTTATGAGGGGTGTCACGCCCAGATGTTCCAGTGATCATGGCAGCAGTGATTGTAACCAGGCGAAGGCATCGTCATGCCAGGCGTGCCTGTAAATAATGTTGGTGGTGGTTTTCAAAACGCACTCCAAAAGCACCTTGTTGAAACTTCGAATAATTTATTGTACGAAAAAGGGGTTACAAACGTTGACAAAAAGGTTCCATAATTCCTATTAAACTCAAAAGATATTGAAAAAATATTTAAAAGTTATAGGGAAAAGCGATAAAGTGGTCAAAATTAGCATTGAACCACAACTTCAACCCATCGGACACTGCTAGACTGACTCACCAGCAGCCGTGAGTATATGGTAGCCAATAATTGCCACATGGATACTTGCAATTAGACGCAGCAGCATACCAGATGGTGATGGAAGAGATGAGGATGGACTCAACGATGGTGGCGTAGAAGTGCACCATCATTGTTGTTGAACTTCTTCAGCTGCCACAGGAAGTACATCCTCTACTGAGCTTTTTTGGTCACTTGAGGTCCTGGGATATGATGGTCCCCAGGAAGTGGAACTGATGTTGGAGTTTCTCAGAGCACAGGCGTTTAGCTTCTCTGACCGCCTTGCTAAATGTGTACTTTGCCCCTTTAAGCCTGAGCTGTGCCTCCTGCACGTTGGCCTGCAGTGAAATGTAAACACCGACCAGAATGAATGAAGCAAACTCACGGAGGGAGTAAAGCAGTTTATGAAAAAAGATTCCAGATCAGGAGAGCAATGTTGCTGAATCACTGTCACGTCGTTACACCAGCCACTGTTAATGTAAAAACAGATACCTCCACCTTTTGTTTTACCGGAAAATTCTGTGTCACGATCGGGTCTGAAGAGTTGGAAGCCTGCCAGCTGCAGCGCAGAATCTGGTATCAGTCCACACAGCCATGTCTCCCCACAAGTAGCTGAAGTTCGTCCAGTTTGTTGCACAGTGAACACACGTTGGAAAGAAATGTTCCCAGTAATGGTGTGTGAAGTCTGTGCCATTGGAGACAAGATGTATTAACTCGTGGAAACACAAGAGAACACCGTTCAGCAGCTGAGATTGTTGGGAAGCACGAGTGAAATACTTGAAGCCATTTAATGTCATCACTATAGTAATGGATAATATGACCTTCTTCTTGACCACTTCTTAATTACTCTTACTAATCTATAGCATCAACCACCAATCACAGGAAAAGTAAAGTTTCACCTGGTAGTTCAGATGGCCAGGAGGAAGGTTGCTCTGGAGAGGGGAGTAGAAGCAGTGCTGATCAGCTGGTCGAGCTGCCTCGGCCCCACATGGCAGCTCGACCAGACGGGTGACAAATTAAGAAGAAGAAAAGATCTGAGTGACTTTGAAAGAGGGTTCATTGTTGGGGCACGGATGGCTTCAGGAGCTTCAGTCACAAAGAGCTCAACTGGCTTGTGTTTCAATAGGAACAGTGACTAAAGTGACATCTGCATTTAGATCTGTGGGAGAGACTTCAGTAAACAGGGTTGGACATTGTGGTCGCCAGCGCGCATTTGATGACTGTGATGCTCGTGCACTAGCGCAATATGTGAGGAAAAACAGAAGAGCAACTCTTCCTCAGGTGACTGAGAATGTCAATGCAGAACGTGATCAGACTGTGTCAGCAAGAACAGTCTGTCGATAATTACATAGAGAGGGATATTATTGGGCATGTACTGGCCACTGGGTAAACCGGGCAAAATCCCAGTGGGCTGCTGCATTTGTGGGCCAGTCGATTGTGTATTTATACAGTATTTTTTTTTATATATATATCTCTAACGCCGGCCTTGTTGGGCTTCAACGTGGCCCCCGTTTATCTAATGGTGAGAGAGAAGTGGAGCTTTCAGCATATCTGGTACCTACACCGGTTCTTCACCAACCCTGCCCTCCTGTGCTGTGATTGGCTAGTACTTGTTACTTTGACGAGTCTTCTTATTTGGTGGTATGCGTGCTGTGCGAGTTGCATCACTACAGAAGCTTCTGCTCTATTAGAGATATTTATCTGTGTACATAGTTATTGCTGAATGCAGTTGCACATTTTGTTTCTGTTTCTCTTATTTTTTTTATAGTAGCCTTAGCCTGTATTCATTAGGCCAACATTATTTGCAAATGAGGCAACCCTATGTTCTCATTCAGCCACTTGCAAGTTTATTTTTGAAAAACAAAGAAAAAATGATAGACAGTTGTGACGTGAGAATCTCTGTTTTTGGGAAACTTCTGGAGGACAAAGTATGTACAGGGAGAGAGGGGGACATTACTGTTGTGCTAATATTGCTAATATTATTATTAGTAGCACGCATTATCCAATTGTCCAGAATTGTTCCAGAAAAAAATTTGCTATCGTGGGCTGGTATGTGGGCTGGTCTGGACAAAAGTCCAGGGCTGAATTTTTGTCCCAGTACATCCCTAGATATTATAGTGGGCTGCAGTGCATGAACCCCTCATTACAAAGATGAATGCACATTTGAGAGCTCAGTGGTGCAAAACCAACCAGGCACTGGTCTACAGAGATGTGGAAAAAAGTGATCTGGTCAGATGAGTCATCCTTCACCATATCCTTGACAAGTGGGAGACTGCATGTGTGACATACACCAAGAGAACAGCCCCGACTTGAATGTTTGACCCCTACAGTGAGGGGATGTGGTGGCTCTGTTATGCTGTGGGGGGCATTTTGCTGGCATGTTTGGGTCCACTTGTCCCCTTAGAGGGAAGGGTCACTGCAAATCAATACAAAGTTGTTCTGAGTGATCACCTTTATCCTATGATGAAACATTTCTATCCTGATGGGAGTGGTCTCTTCCAGGATGACAATGCCCCCTCCATAGGGCACGAGGGATCACTGAATGGTTTGATGAGTATGAAAATGATGTGAATCATATGCTACGGCCTTCACAGTCACCACATCTCAACCCAATTGAACACCTATGGGAGATTTTGGACCGACGTGCCAGACAGCACTCTCCACCACCATCATCAAAACACCAAATGAGGGAATATCTTTTGGAAGAATGGTGTTCATCCCTCCAGTAGAGTTCAGAGACTTGGAGAATCAATGCCAAGGAGCACTGAAGCTGTTCTGGCGGCACATGGTGGCCCAACACCTTACTAAGACACTTTATGTTGTTTTTTCCTGAAATTTGTCACCGGTCTGTATATATACATATGTATATCTATATATAGGCACAGCAAATGAAATAAGTAAAATAAAATTACTACAGATGGGTCAGGTAACAATTCATTTGTCATGTAAATGCATATTCTCATTTCCTGTTTCATTAGGATCAGAATCAGCTTTATCGGCCAGGTATGTGTACACATACAAGGAATTTGACTCTGGTATACACAGTGTATACACAGTATACACAGCATACACAGTATATACAGTATTTACAGCATACACAGTATATATAGTATACACAGTATACACTGCATGCGTAGATTTGTGTTTGAGTGATGATATTTACATGATAAAAACAGTGTATTTAAACAATAAGAATGTATAATTTACAGGTCCAGTGGATGTTTGTGTCACAGGGATGGTTTCTGACACTCTGTGACAGCCTGTGGAAAGAAACTGTTCATGTGTCTGGTTGTTTTGGCGTACAGAGCTCTGTAGCGCCTACCAGAGGGGAGAAGTTGGAACAGATTGTGTCCAGGGTGTGATGGATCTGCAGTGATGCTTTCTGACTCTGGACCTGTATAAGTCCTGAATGGAGGGCGGGTCGGCACTAATGATTCTTTCTGCAGTCCTGACTGTCCGTTGTAGTCTGTTCCTGTCCTGTTTGCTGGCCGATCCAAACCACACAGTGATGGATGTGCAGAGTACAGACAGAATAAATGAAAAATTGCATCAGCAGCTCCTGAGGCAAGTTGAACTTCCTGAGCTGGCGCAGGAAGTACATCCTCTGCTGGGCCTTTTTTCTAATGGTGTCTATGTTGGACGCCCACTTTAGATCCTGGGAGATTGTGGATCCCAGAAACCTGAAGGTTTCCACAGCAGACACCGTGTTGTTCAGAATAGAGATTTTTTTTATTGATTTAGACCCCAAGGTACTTGTGTGAGTCCACCCTTTTCACTTCCTCTCCCTGGATGACAACCAGGACAGGGGGCCTCCTGTTCCTCTGGTAATCCACCACAAGCTCTTTGGTTTTGCTGATATTGAGTTTCAGGTGATTGTCGTTGCACCATGTGACGATGCTCTCTATCAGTCCTCTGTAGTCCTCTGTAAAAATAGTCTCTAAGTGAAGACAGCATGTTTCTCACTGGAAATGATTCACTGGAATCAGACATGTCAATATAGTGTTAACTTCCATTTCACCAAAAAATACACTTAATACCTTTTTATTAAATCCCTTCAAACAGCTGAAAAACCTAAACCTTTCAGACGTGCAGCTCAAGGTTAAATACACAGAGAAAAATTAAATGTTCTTCTGGTTCACCTTATTAGGACCACTGTGATTAATTCATCAATTATCATTTCTTATGCTTCAAAGAAAATATAGTCGGTTTGTTCTCCAGCAGTGACACCGCTCCGTCTGTGGACTAGGTATTGTGGAATATCAGCACCAAATATTGGATGATCATCACAACTCATTCTGTAAAGATCCTGTCATGTCTGAATAAAGCCATGATGAACATTTACGTAACAGACACCTAAATGACAAAAAGCTATCACAAATACAGTAGATGAAGCAAGAAATGTTACAGATTCATCTGTCAGTGGTTCTTCCTTGAGAAACCGAAGAGAAATTGGTCAGATAAATACTAAATGGTTCACAGTTCACAAAGTCTATCTAATCTGAAGTCACTAGCACCTGAAAGTCCTACTCCAGTCCAAAATGTGTTTTGCTTATTGTTACTTCACTTGGATATTTGAGCTTCACTGTGCAGAATGCAGAGTTTGACACTAGAAGGCTGTTTTCAGTCATCTGCTGATGGAGGAAAGTTTGTGTGTGCTCACCTTAAAACAGATATGACTGATATTTTTATGGTAACAATGTCTAACATGACAATGTGAAAACAATGTGACAATGTGAACGGGGCCTCTGGTAGTGATGAACCTACAGAGAGTCATCACCTGAATCTTCAGCTCCCCTCGGGTTTACAGAGCCACTCATAGCGTCATTTTGGGCCAGAGCATGCAGCTGCTTTCAGAGAAAAGTAAGTGTACACTACTTTACCTGCTCAGCAGCAAACAGCACACAGACACAAGCTAGGTTTCTATCCAAATGTAAAGCAAATTTTAACTGAATTTCAAGAAAATCAGCAAAAGAAGATGCAAAGTAATGTGCGTTTCCATCGACTACCGTTATGTGAATATTAGGAGTTTGTGAAGATAATCAGCTGGTGGTGCTAATTCTCAAGTCGGTGCCATTAAACCATTGCAGAAGAAGAGGGGGAACAAGCTGACGTAAATAAATGAGCACCAGTCAAACCTCACATCTCTCTCTCTCACTCTCTCTCTCTCTTTCTCTCTCTCTCTCTCTCTCTCAGCCCCTGAGGTGATCAACCATGAACCTCTGAGCACAGCAGCAGATATGTGGTGAGTCCTTTTGCACAGTGTATTCTGCAGTGGATCCCACATTTTCACATCTACAACAGAAACGGTTACAATTTATGACTGCACACATATTCACTGAGTTCTGAGTTTGAACATGCCACCTGGCTTGGACCTTTCTGTGGGGAGTTTGCATGTTCTCTACGTGCCTGCGTGGGTGCTCCGGTTAATTGGTGACCTGTAAGTGTGAATGGTTGTCTGTCACTATATGTAAGCCCTGTGATTGACTGGTGCACCCCGCCTCTTGCCCAGTGTCAGCTGGGATTGGCTCCAGCCCCTGCTGTGACCCTCAAAGATAAGCGGGTATATCTGATGGATGGACAGATGGATGGACACACATACACTTGCTATTTCCAAAGCATTTCTGGACTATTTTCAGTTCTCTTCACTGCTCTTTCTCTTTATGAGGGGGAGTAAATTCTTCTGGTAGTGACATGTCCAGGCCTGTTCTGAGCCCCACTCACTGCACAAGTTTTCAGGACTCTCAGTCTGCTGACATTTGGAACAGCAACAGTGTAATACAGCATTTAAATGTCCCACTCAATGACTGAATGAATGTCCAGAAAGTGAAATACTTGTGTTTTGTCATACAGTAGTGAAAAAGTTCCAACCACACCACATGACTTCCTGTGTCTTGTGTTTCTTTCTCCTCCAGGAGCATTGGAGTTATTACCTACATACTGTAAGTTGTGTTTGTGTGTTGGGTGGCATGTGAGTGTGTTTAGGCATTAAATATGTTGTTGTACACATTTAGTGATCAGAAGGCTAATATGGAAACATCTGCTGTCTGACACTATTTGATTCTATGTGAATTCAACCACAGCAGTCTTTGTGTATTATGGCCTTCAGCTTTAAAATGATCTTCTCATTTTCTTTCTATTAAGAGATTAAAGGTCAATTTGGAGCTTTTATCAGAAGTGGAATAACAAAAAACTTCATCTGTATGGGTTGAGATGTGGACATACTGTAGTCTCACTCTTGCTGTGTACTCTGTCCTCAGATTGAGCGGTTTGTCACCATTCCAAGGTGAGACTGATGAAGAGACTCTGAGAAACATCATTGCCATGAACTACAAGTTTGATGCGCGGTATTTTGGCATGACCACCTCCATGGCCAAAGACTTCATCCAGAAACTCTTGGTGAAAAATCCCAAGTATGTACTATAGGTGCAGTATTTGTCATGCATAATTTAACATAAACTGTACTCCCCGATTAGCTCATTAGGAATTATGGAATAGCTAATAGCAAGATTGTTGTAGTAATCCCAGTGGTAACTGGGGCCGTGACAGTGATAGTGCCTTTCTATGCTTGCTAAATAAATATAAAAAATAGTATTACTGTAAGTTGTAAACAATACAAATAGTGCAAAGAAGCGTCGATATTGAATGGATATACATGGGCTGGATGATTATGCACAGTATGTGCATGTATACGTGGCTATATACTATAAAAATGAATACAGTATATACAGCGTGCAGGATTTATATTGACAGTGACAGTGCATGATGATATACAGACCGGTGACAAATGAAAGGAAAAACCAACATAAAGTGTCTCAGTAAGGTGTTGGGCCACCACGTGCCTCCAGAACAGCTTCAGTGCTCCTTGGCATTGATTCTCCAAGTCTCTGAACTCTACTGGAGGGATGAACACCATTCTTCCAAAAGATATTCCTTCATTTGGTGTTTTGATGATGGTGGTGGAGAACGCTGTCTCGTAACACGTCGGCCCAAAATCTCCCATAGATGTTCAGTTGGGTTGAGATGTGGTGACTGTGAAGGCCATAGCATATGATTCACATCGTTTTCATACTCATCAAACCATTCCCCTCATGCATTGTCATCCTGGAAGAGACCACTCCCATCAGGATAGAAATGTTTCATCATAGGATAAAGGTGATCACTCAGAACAACTTTGTATTGATTTGCAGTGACCCTTCCCTCTAAGGGGACAAGTGAACCTGAAAAATGCCCCCCCACAGCATAACAGAGCCATCAGATCCCCTCACTGTAGGGGTCAAGGATTCAGGTTTTTCCTTTAATTTGTCACCCGTCTATACAGTATGTCTGTAAGTCTTTGAAAATAAAATGTCAAATGCCGTTTTCATTTTCAAATTGTTAGAAAATTGCATTTTCATTTTAATTGTGACTTAAATATTGCTTGCATAAATTGAAAATCAGGTTACATTCTTTGTATTGCATTTTAATTTTCAAATTTGAATTAACATTTGAATACTGTCCACTGTAGAGCAGGTTAAGTCTTTGAAAATTAAATGTCAAATGTTGTTTTTATTTTCATTTTCAGATTGTTAGAAAATTGCATTTTCATTTTAATTGTGTCCCCAAGAGAGTGTGGTGCCATGTACATGTAAATGCAATAGACTGGGGGCGCTGTTTCGCTTATTATATTTGAATATTGTCCACTGTAGAGCAGGTTAAGTTTTTGAAAATGAAATGTCAAATGCTGTTTTCATTTTCATTTTCAGATTGTTAGAAAATTGCATTTTCATTTTCATTGTGACTTAAATAGTCTTCAAATCAGGTTACATTCTCTATATATTGCATTTTAATTTTCAAATTTGAATTAACATTTGAATATTGTCCACTGTGGAGCGGGGTAAGACTTTGAAAATGAAATGTCAAACAGCTTTTTCATTTTAATATTGTCCTAGAACGCCCATATGAGTATGTGAAAATGAAAATGCAAATTGGATTATTGCATTTTCATTGCCATTTTTACTCAAATAATGCATACATATTTGGAAAACTATTATGCTATTGTGGAATTACATTTTCATTTTCAAGTTTACATTATCATTTGAATAAAGTCCCCTATAGGTTTCCATAGTATGACAGTGACTCGCACACTCATACAGGAAAAGAAATCAGAGAGATCTTGCTACAACACAGGGCCTATCCAATATAGCTGCTGATCTATTGTTTGCTTTAATGCCGTGACCAATAACATTATCTTCCGTCTTTTTTCTTATACATGATTTCTGCCCTTTTTCTGTTAGTTTGCTGTAGAGAGTGGCAAAATGCACATATACTTAGATAAGTAAATAGTATTACTTGTTACTTGTCACTTATTGTTCTCCTGATCTGTTATCATCACTTCTGTGTTGATGTGTATTACAGTGAGAGAATGACAGCTGAGGAGTGTGTGCTTCATCCATGGATTAAGGTTACTACAAGTCTTCTACAATTTTAAGGCCCACAAACCTGCTTTAGTTGTTTACTGCACCATGCTGCTGAATGTTACTGGCTGTTACTTAGTACAAAAGTAGTTAATGAGTACCAATGTTGTTCGTTTCAGCCCATCACACGCAAACAGGTGGCCAATAGGAATCGATCCTCAATCAATATGAAGAATTTTAAGAAGTTCAACGCCAGAAGAAAATGGAAGGTGAGTCTGGATTTGTATGCCAAACTAACATTTTATTTGAAAATTTTATGCCTTCATTAGAGAGCCAGCAGTAGAGGGATGACAATGAAATGAGGGTTGGGAGAGATGAGGATCACCATGCAACAAAGGTCCCTGACCAGACAGAAACAGGGACGGTGCGGTTTGTGGTCCGCACCTGAAACCCCTAAGCCACCTGGGCACCCTAATCAATATTTAAATTGCCTGCTTGTTTAAATATTACAATTACCTTCATGAGCCTCATGAATGGTGACAAAAAAATTTTCATCACCATACTTGAGCCAGGAGTAGTGGATGGGCTGCAGTTTTGTTCATTCAGTCAACCATGATGTGATCATACTAGGGATGGGCATTTCAAGCCAAGATACTATTCGATATTCGCTGGGAACTATTCAACGATTCTTTGAAGATCACCAATCCCCCCCCCGACCCTCTGCTGCCGCTTGCACGCACGCACGCACACATACCATCTGCATTAAAATCAGAGAAGCACAAGTACAAAAAAAAGTGTAATGTGTTCTAAGGTTAATCATTAATAGCTGCCTTACGTTTTTATTACTATATAGATGAATAGAAAATGATATTAAAAGCTAAATTTAGTATTACACTGTTAGTTACCTGTTTTTATACGCCCTGTTCACAAAATAAATGAAATAGAAACATTAGATTATACTGAACTGATGTAAATAAATACGGACTTCCCGTAGTTCTCCCCCATCCAAGTACGATCCTTAATAACATTCAAGTATTCTGGTTGGTTGCACTTACTGAACACTGTAAAATGTTCTTTCTTCACCCCCCTCACCCCCTCTAGATGTCCTATAACATGGTATGGATGTGTAACCGGCTGGTCCAGTTGAAACTGCTGTGTAAGGGAAGCTCAGATCCAGATCCACTAGAGGTGAGACCACTTTATGTCACTCAACTCAACTCACATATTGAATGTGAAAAGAAAATCCTCCCACCCCCTGTGAGGTTTTTTTTTTATCTTAGCAAGAAAGTAATTGTAAAACTGACACAGAGCTACTCTACTCTGAATCTGGTACATGAAAGGATGTTTCTTATACGTATGTTGTCCACCTTATTTACTATGTGGACACTTTTAATTATAATGCAGTCCAGTACAAAACCAACATTAACTGCAGTCTCAGTAATGAGCAGAGTAAAGAAAAAATGTTTCTTGATGATATATGATATTACTCTTAAATTAAAGAACACCTTTAGGCTACAAAATAAATTGCATTAAATATCAATATACGTCAATGTACACACTAGTGGAACAACATCACATCAGAGAACCCCTATGTCCAAAAGCGAACAACAAATTCCATTTCTATAGACGGCACTTTGCACACAACTGTTTATCAGTTATAAATATACCACGCCTTCCTCAGTGTAGCTTTACTGGAATTAACCAGACAAGAGGACAACATTCAGACAATTAAACAAAAATGACCGACGATAAATAAAAAGTCTATGGACACCCCAGAGGGTACAGCAAGCTTTATTAAGCCACATAAATGAAACAGCCTGACACTTCTTATAGAATCAACAGTAGAATAAAACATGACCAAGGCAGACAACACAGAGATGTACAGAGTTACACCAATGTGAGTTTGTTGTTGTGCTCACCTGTCTGAACAACATTCTGCGCGTCTTGTGCACTGCAAAGTCCAACTTCTCTGTTCGTTCATTCTCAAAGCATAATAATAACGAGTCCACTCAGCCTGTCTGTCCCACTGCACTCCTTAAGGTTTTCAAAGTTTTGAGCTGGAAGAGTGGTCTGCAGTCACAACTGTGACAGAGGTCAAAACAGCAGAAAGGCCTCAGACACCTCACTGTAAAAGTTCCCAGAGTGAATGCAGAAGTCACCGCTGGAGGATCCACCATGGGCATTTTAGCATTTAGCATGTTAGCCAGACCCAGCATGCACCTTTTGGTCACACAACAATGTGGATGGGTTTGATTTGGGTCACTTTGCGTGCTCGCTGGGTGGTGCATTAAATCAGTGATTGATTAAGTGACCTTATGCAGAGGTACAGTAATGCTAACCTTAACCTATAATGATGTGATCCTTAAATTTATTGCATTGTTGTGCATTTGTTGTACTGTTCACTAACTGTTAGGTGCTAAAATGACCTATTTTAAAAAAATACTCAAAGTATACCAAAAAACAACTTTGCTACAGTAACGAGAGCAAATGTTATTTGTTACCTGCAATCAGCTAACAGCACCGAACACTGTAGAATCTCAAAATAGTAAATGATCTGCCCTAGTGGCTAGTAGATCAGATTAACCTTTTCGATATCGGCCAGATGAACGTGGCTAGTAAACTCTGAACAACCTCCCCAGCTGAACTTGACAAGAGTCCAAACTGTTATAATCCAGAGCAGAACTTTGTATAGGCACCATCACCAAGCTCTTTAAGAGGAGGAGTTGTGGAGGAAAACGACTGCATCGACTGTAGATGGTTTTAGCACCATCCTCCTCCGGTCAACCATAGGAGAACCAAAGAAAAAGATGCAGAGTGACTTTTCCACCGACCCAGTACATCTTGGTCATCCTCCAGAGTGTGATTTCTAGAGGCATACCGCTAGTGAGGTTTCTACCTGTTGCCACAGCAAAGTCATAATGTTTTCACAATGCAATTACCTTGGAGATTTTAAGACGTTCTGCAAGTTTTTGTTATATTTCATCCGTTACTGACCGCTAGCTCACCAGGCTAATGCATAGACTGTATATAAAGATGGACAAAATGAAAGCTCCCCAAAAGTGAAGCCAAAACATCTTGATCGCCCCCTGGTGGTTGGTCCCTGTATAAGTCATAAATCACGCCCCCTCCATGTTAGCGGATGGGGAATGGGCCAAAGTAAAAAATCAAAGCACACGTCAAATACATTTTTCCCAAAGATGGTTTCTGTCATTTTAGGCTGTTCTTATCACGCTGATGTTTGTTCAAGTGTTCGTTTTTCTGATAAGTTTGGTTTTAATTAGTTATTTGATGCTATAAAAACGGGGTGTGACATCACGATTGACAGCTGTCAATCACAGTGAAGTAGTCGCGGAGGCACCTGCAGACGTCTTTTCGGGAATTGTACGTCAGCAGGAACGTCGGGAGGAGATGTAACTTTAGCTTTAGCAAGTGACAGTTAGTTAGCAGTCACTAATTATTGATTACCAATCGAGTTACGCGGGAGTACAGGTGGGACCTCGATACTGCGGCTCCTTCCCCATTCACTACTGCGCAGGCTCTGGACCCGTCACTTTCGGGTTTGGTTTCTAAACTGTAGTTCTGACAAAGAACAAACTAAAACACAGATCATCCAACACTTGTTGTTTTACTCTTAGCATGTGATATAATGCTGCATTATTTTCTGTTCCATTTCAAGATAATTATGTACCATGTGTGATATGTAATACCATATACAAAATATATACCACACATACATAATGCCATATACAGTATGTTTGAGAAAAAACACTTGGTAAAACACTGAAATTGACAATTGAAAGCGAACAGGGCTGAAAAACACAGACAGAAATAATCATGTTTAAAACAACAGAATGATGAACACCATTTGGTGACTTCCAGGTTTTAGTTGCACCATCGTGCCCAGGTTAGACCACGTTAGTTATGCGTGATATGTTTTTTGATACTATTTCTGGATTATTATAGATAACAGAGGAGAATGTGACAGCTGAGACACGGATGGAGCAAAACAAGAAACAAGAAACCACTATTAAAAGGGTTATTTTGAAAGTAGAAGTCCTGTACAACACAAAGTTTCTACTTTGAATATACATTGTAAGCTTTGCAAAATACAGTTGTGCAAATTTATATGAGACCCAAAAGTGCACATCAGATTGAAATTCAACTGTACCGATCCTTTTCTCTAGCGACAATGTGAAAGCGACGTAGAGGACACAGAAAGCAAGCCAGTCTCTCTGCTGCGCCGAAGACTCAGCAGCAGTTCATAAAGCTGACCTGAGGAAGGCAGAAGACTCCAGGATGTTCAGTAGAGCAGAGAGCTCCATAATGGAGAGAGGATCACTGAAGGGAAATGTTTTCTGTTACACTGTTCAAGTGAAATCGACAAGTAAATATTGTAAAGTGGTACTGTATACAACGTCTCAGAAGGGCCTGGGATGGTACTGTGAAGTGAGCACTGCCTCATCTGATGAGCATTTCTTCATGAAAGAGCTTTAGAAGACAAACTGGTGGAAACTTAAGTTAAAGTTCTTTTCAAACTCTGTCATTGTGGGTACATGCCTTTAATGATGCTTGTTTTGAAAGTTGAAGAATGTATTGGGGTGGTTACTGATTTAGGGAAACTCTTTGATAACACAATGTGCACATAAAGGCTTTGGGTAGAACTATATTTCCTCTACAGAAAAATGTGAAACTAATTTAATGTCTTCCATGACTTTTACAAATACAAATCCTAGATATATTCTTCTTCTTTTAAATATTGTCCTGTGATGGCTAATACTAGTAAACAACATATGTAAACATAAGGAACTGTAGAATACGAGACTGTTTCACTAAAGTCGTTTAGCTAAAAGAAAAACTATGATTTATTACTACTTAAATTTTATTTTCACAGCCCTAGATCATTCCAACCAATTATGATGACATTGTACCCACCAAGTGAATAGCAGAGATCTGGGAACAGAGTGACATTGCTAAAAAGAAGTTGTACAGGTCAAGAAACTTTCAGTTCTGTTTGTTCTCCAAATAAAGTGATTTGTTGGCTTGGCTGCAACCTGTCACTAACAACATCTACCACAGACCTACCTCCTGCTTCAGCTTTGACACACTGTACTGTATAGTTTTCAGCACTTACTCTTCCTGGTGAATGAGGAATTGCTGTAATTGGTGGTTAATGTGGTTAAACTGTGGTTAAACTGACTACTCATGTTTGTCCCTCCGTTGGACCTATTATTAGCTGTGTTCCCAGATCTCATACTTTGTGAGCGCAAAGTTATCATAACTGATAGAATTGATGGATGGAGC
This sequence comes from Oplegnathus fasciatus, assembly GCA_003416845.1. Taxonomy (NCBI): domain Eukaryota; kingdom Metazoa; phylum Chordata; class Actinopteri; order Centrarchiformes; family Oplegnathidae; genus Oplegnathus; species Oplegnathus fasciatus. Next base: position 656,554 of record NTHP01000258.1, on the reverse strand, counting down.
AGTAGAAATAAACCCAAGCTGTGAGAAACCGTAGTTTTCCTTTTAAAGATTTACTTCATAAACATCAGACTGGAAAGCAGAGTTGCTGTCCTCTCTGGTTGTCAGTTTCAGGCCAGCATCACTGATGGCTGTGATTGGGTGTGGGTGCACCCAACAGTGATGTCACGGTGTACTGACAGTCTGTGGTACACTTATAAATCACTGCAGCAAGGTAAGAAGCTCAACCATTGGAGATCAGTAAACAAGAATTTCAGCTGCTGTTAAAGATATGATCTCAAAGATTTTCATTTAAATAAATGTCTGTTAAGTCACTATCTATCGCCGAATGATGCAATACAATGGTGACTGAGCCTATGACCCACTGATGAAAGCCTGCAGCATTTGCAGTATTACGACCTGGGTGTCAGGAGCGACTTTCACAGAAAAATCACAAGTGGCGCACAGTTAGGCTTTTAACAAGGCTCAACTCACCTGTGTGTGAAGCGGCGTACCATTGTTTCCGGTCTCTGCTAGTGTTGTGAGTAAACGGTTACTAGGGCTGAACAAACAAAGAAAAGATGGATGACAACAGATGATGAAACTTGGGAAGTGAGGTCCAAAACACACCTGCAATTACCGCTTATCGCCATAGGTGCCGCGAAAGAGAACGTAATGAAAATCTTCGAGATTATAACTTTAAGTTGCTCTTTAAGGGTCTTAAGGAATCGGTCCATAATGTTGTTGTAGCAGCCAATATCACTCCACCAAAGGTTACCTTATAAAACTTTTTGTCATATTTGCTAAAACTGCCTAAAGCTACCAACTTCTGCTTTAATGTTCAAATTCCACTCTTGACTGCTGACAAAACAATCCCACCTCAAGGTCCATTAGTTGCTATGCTTGAGCTTTCGATTGTATCACTCCTCATTAGTAGCTTGCTCAATTGCCATGGAAATGGAAATGACACTATGAGTGAGTGTTTATTTAAGTTTTGTCTCTATAATATTTCATACTGCAGAAGATACAATATTTTAATCAATATTGTATGTAGTACTTCCAACAATATGTCTGTCTTTTGTATTCTCATGTATTATATTACTTGTCTCATGATGTATCATTTTAAAATGGCACAATCATATGTGTGTTTTAAATTACCTCGCCACCTACACCTGTTATATTTTTATTGTCACCTGGCTTCATCCAACACTTGAATGATCATAATAAGTACTTTGAAATACTGCTAAATCTATTACTTTGTGTCTTTTCTTCTTAATAGTGTGTGCATGGGTATGTTTGCTGATATGACCTTTATTTGTCCATCACATTTCTTTTCCAACTCATTCAGCTGATTCATTTGACAAAGCACATTGCAGTAAATCTAAGATAGTGCAACTGCAGTGACTTTGATCACTGTAATGAGCTATTCTTGAGTCTAAGTAGAATTCATGTGCATACATTACATATTAACGAACAGAACTGGTTAAAAGTGATGGTTATAATAAAGGACATTTTTGAATAATATCAAAATGACAAAGAATGATTTATGCTTTCGAACACCCATACAGTAGTATGGTGACCTCTGACCTGTCCTCCCTTTTCTCTCCCTCCTCTTTAATGTCATGTTCCTCTGACCACACGCCCATAATCATAATCGAGGATGTCCTGGATCCAAGAATTCTCTACGGCTGCCACATGGTCAGCATTCCTCTGGTCAGTTGTGTCATGGTCAGTTCAAACACAGCCTAGCTTACAAGTTAACACAGAGAAGCGACATGTTTCCTGCCCGACCTTCCCTTCTGTTCCCCCATAGAGAAACATTTGCAAACATCAGTCCTTTTAGATGAAATGTAGCTAACTGCTCCTTTCATTGTTGGTTGTTAACTTAGGACCACATTTCACAGTAAAGACAAGTCCTAAAAAACAAGTTTTCTCAAATTATTTACATATACACTCCCCTCCAAAAGCATTGGAACAGTGAGGCCAATTCCTGTATTTTTGCTGTAGACTGAAAACATTTGGGTTTGACATCAAAAGATGAATATGAGACAAGAGATCAACATTTCAGCTTTTATTTCCAGGTATTTACATCTGGATCTGATACACAACTTAGAAGATAGCATTATTTGTAACGGAACACCAAATTTTTAGGTGAGCAAAAGTATTGGAACAGATAGACTTAAAATAGATTAAAGTGAATAAGACTTAATATTTAGTTGCAAATCCTTTGCTTGCAATAACTGCATCAAGCCTGTGACCCACTGACATCACCAAACTTTTGCATTCTTCTTTTGTGATGCTTTTCCAGGCTTTCACCGCAGCCTCTTTCAGTTGTTGTTTGTTTTGGGGGGGTTACTCCCTTCAGCCTCCTCTTTAGCAGGTAAAATGCATGCTCTATAGGGTTTAAGCCTGGAGATTGACTTGGCCAGTCTAAAACCTTCCACTTCTTGCCCCTGATGAACTCCTCTGTTGTTTTGGCAGTGTGTTTTGGGTCATTATCTTGCTGCACGATGAAGGATCTCCCAATCAGTTTGGTTGCATCTTTCTTAAAATTGGCAGACAAAATGTTTCTGTAGACTTCTGAGTTCATTTTGCTGCTGCCATCATGTGTTACATCATCANATATATATATATATATATATATATATACACATACATATATATATATACACTATATTTTCATATTCTCTCATGTATGAAATTAAAATAAATTCTAACACACTAACAAATAAAAGATGATATATAGTTGAAAATTAAAATGTTAAAGAATCAGTAATCAATATTAAAAATCCTGTTTTCAACCTTTTCCGAGCATATTTCATTTTTATTGTTTATTTAATTGTGACAATTCACAATAGATTTTATTACACCAGATATGAAATAAAGTCAGGTCAGAATTAGGATTTGAATAGACAGAAGACTTCCAAACAACCTTCCACAACATCTCCAACATCTTTGCTGTACTGCAGAGGGTGACAACAGGCTCAAAGTTACAGGTTAGGGGTTAACCCTATACTTATACTTGTTTGCACTCTTCTTCAGAGAAACACGAGAAGATGAATTTTTATTCAGTCTCTTTCAGTGTGTTTAATACAGACAGACATGTTTAGCTCATGTAGCCGAGCTCTTAACACCTCCAGAGTTGTTCAAGTGCTCAGAAAAAAATGGACGTTTGAACATCTGGGGTGTAGAATTTGACCATGTCCTGGATGTAGGATGGGCTGGTGCAGAGGAGCGGTGTAGTGTGGGAGAACTTTGATAGGTTGAAGACCAGACAGGCTGCTGCAATCTGAATGAGCCTGGGCCAGAACCTGCGCTGCCTCCTGGTTGCGGAATGGACATGTCCTCGTGATGTTGTGGAGGATGAATATGCAGGCGCGGTTTTTCACAGTGGAGGACAGCTGGTCATCCAGTGTCACACCCAGGTTCCTTGCAGTCTGAGCCGGCCTGCCTTGAATCCAGACTGGTGAGGATCAAGAAGGTAAAGACAGCACGCTCAGGTGTTTTGGAAAGAAATGATAGAAGAGAGACAGGTCTGTGAGTCTGGGTTTCTTTAGGAGAAGATTCACTCTTGCTGCTTTAAGACTGAGAAAACAACCAGTAAGTAGTTAACAAAGTTGCTTGGGAGGAGGGAGGTGGGGTAGTGGGGGGAATGAGGAGGGTTTTGGGGTTGGAGAAGGAACTGTGGTGTAGGCACGGGTGTGCCGGTGCCACCCAGAATGAAGGCTGGCACACCCAGACGTCATGGTGAAAGGACCCGAACTCGTGTTTGCGCAACATGTGAAACGCAGAGTGGACGGGGGACATGCAGACCGAGAGAGAATCGAGTAGCAGGGTATCGATGGACGACTGAAGAGCCTGTCACTGCTGTCGGTTGAGAGAGAGCTTACAGAAACTTTGAGCCGTACCAAAATAATAGAATTGTTTGTCGTTACTTTGCTGTTTTCTCAGGTGTGGAATCATGGCTGCAAATGCATCTCTCTGCTCCCTGTCTCCCCCTTTGAAGTTGGTGCCACAGTCTGAAAGGAGCTCATAAGAACATCCTCTATACGTGCAATGAAACGCCTGAGGGACATAAGGAAACTGTCAGAATCAAGACTGTTCAATAGTTATATGTGACTGCATCTGGTGGTCAGACACTTGAACAGTATTCCCCATTGTTTTTCTACCCGGTGCCCCACTTTAATGTTTAGGGGACCGCAGTCCACTCCTGTAGACCAGAAAGTGAGTTTCCGTAGCCTCAGCCTGGAGGAAGGTAGGTCTGCCATTTTTGGATAGACAGGTTTTGCCCACCATTTTCTGCACTCATTACATGACCACTGATGTTTCTGACAGCTTGTGTGCCCCGGAGGATCCAGTAGGCACGGCATATTTAAAATAATTAAATAACATTAAGATAAAGAAAATTGTTGTTGATTAATTTTCTGTTGATCGACTAATTCATTAATAGACTGGTTGTTTCAGCTCTAATGAACAAACTTCAAGAGAAGTTTAGACGTTGTTTAGAGCTTGCTGGTATTTTTAGAATCTTCTCTCCAGTGTAGTGATTTCTCCCTTAATTTCTTGCACATAATTTAAACATATGGTTTAGAGTTTTGACTTAAAGGTAAGGGATTTCCTGACTGTTTGTCCATCATCTTTATCAGCAATAAGATGTACTCACATTATACTCACCAAGTTTATTGCCGATATCTGGGAACAAGGTAACATGACTGGCAACAAGCACAAGCAATCAGCAGTCTGTCCGATATTATCCTGACTTGCTGTGGTGTCATGCTGACACTGGCAATGAGATCAAGGTGGCTACTCTTCAGAGCCAGGTGCTGCAGCTGCTTCACCAACTGCAAGACTTTAGTGCATGATGGAAGACACCTAGCTCTCCACTGATGTAAGAGCTCATTGGCCCAGATGTTTCATCAACAATATTGCATTGTTTATTTGTAAAGATTTTGATTCACTCTGATTGATGAGAACCTTTATGAACCCTGATAAGCTAAATATATTATTTCCAAATATTCCAGATATTTATGTGAGTCAATAACAATAACAGAACCTTGTGTAATTGTTTTAGTATTGTGAAATGATACGAAGGTTAAACAAGTGTGAGGACAATGTAATCAATGAAGGGAAACTGGATGTAATTTTGAGCGTGTTTGTTGTACCATGTATTAATGTTGAAATTTTTTTATTTCAGGATGATAATCAAGTCTAGGGTCAACGTATATGTATCTGTTCAACCAACAAAATTATCTGTCTCTGTATCTGTATTTGGATAGTACACCAGAAGTGGGCATGGTTTATACCGGCAGTCATGTTAAATCGGGCAAATGTTGTATTTTCTAGCCTAATATTCATTCTTTTTTTTTTGCCTGCTTTATTTTATTTATTTATTTATTTTTTTCTCTCTACTCACTTTCCACCTTTTATTCCCCTCTCTTTGTCACTCGCTCTCTCTCTCAAATCCACACACACGCCGTGGCGCTCAGTCCTTGTCTCAACGCACGCTCCCGTACATCCATACACGCTTGCGGCTAGGAGAAACGGTACATCATGCATACACACACGAACACATGTTCACATCAGTCCTCAGTCCTGACAATAGTGCTACTATAATGCTTAAAGTTGGCGGTTTGCGGGTCGAGTTCAGGTGGTTGATTAATGCATATTTTTGGGGGTTGGCTCTCATAATGGGTGTTAAAAATTCCAGATCTGCGCATCACTACTACAGGTTCTAAGCTTCATTTAGGTATAGGTTGTGGGGGTTTGAAAGAAATCCAGCTGCCACGCCAGGCTTTTGTTTCGCTATAGCTCCTGCACATGACACCTCCTCCTCCTCCTCGATGCGAGAGTTTCCCTGAGTGATAGCCGGGAACGGTCAGCTCTTCGCCCACTGCCTGCTTTGTGCTGACTTGGTGGGGGCGACTACAGAATGTAGCAATCACTTTTCAACAATGTGTAGTAAATGAAACGACTAGTTAGTGAAATCAGAGTCCTATGTTGCAAACAGAATGGGCGTTTTTATCTTGTGGCCATCCACAAAGATATGAATCGATTTGAAGAAACATAATGGCTGACGCACAGACATGTCAATCATGGCTTTTTTACCCGAATAATAATGAGCAACTTCGGGTAGAAGAAATATCTGTTTCCATTGCATTATTTGTGTTTTCCCGAATAACGTGTTCGGATTCGGGTACATCCCTAGTCCTTACATTACATTTCTAGAAAATTTAATAAATGTATTATAAGAAATTTATAATGATTTGGCATTTTAATAGGCCTATCGCAGAACCTAAATGACAAAATTTGTGACTGTACTTTTTTGTTACATCCTCCTGCAGTGGTCACTTGCACTTGTTATTAATCTTAAACAAGCTTATTACTTCCCTAATGTGATGTATTTCCTGTTGAAACAGCATGATGAGGTGGGGAATTGTAAGATCAGTGTAAGATCAGTATTGAGTGTAGACCAATGGGCTATTATTTATTGAGAAAAAGGCAGTTTGATTTGATATGCTGGATTTCCAGAGAAAATTCGGATGACTTCTTGGCCAGAATTTTCTGTTGCAGCACTAGAGCAACATGAAGATGGACTGTTTTCCAGGAGTCAAGTCCCTTTTTCATGGGATCTTTAATGATAATATATGTGATGTGTCTTTAGAAGCCACAGTGAGGCACTGCAGGCACAGGCTATCGCTGAAGCCAATTAATAATGGCAGACAAATGCTTTGAGAGATTATCATTATAAATTAATATTATGTAATTAGGAATTCTTATATTTCCATGCCTTGAATACTGATGAGGCAGGAATATGAAGTCCCCTGTAAGTAAAATGTTGTACCCCATACTGTACAGTAAGTAGGCCTACATACAACATATAACATATAAGCTGTAGATCTACGGTATGTTCCTGACAATACTCTTTTTCCTGGACCTCAGTTTGTTCCAAAGTAAAAACACAAATATATCCTGTAGTTATTTAGGAACTATGCAGTTTGCCCATCATCATTTTGTTATCATCCTCCAGTGTAGATAAGTAGTATATGATAATTTTGAATAAATCACAGCAGATTTCTAAAATGCTACGTAGTTACCCCGTCTTTCCCTGAACTCCTTGCTTTGTTGCTCAGTAAGTCATACTGTACCTTGTAATAACAGGTACCCGTTAGTTAAAAAATACCTACAGTGTAAAGTACTTTTTAAGTTCGCACATTGTTATCTCTTTATTCCCTAGCTTCACATCTTGTTCCCTTGTACCTACATGTGTGTATTGGTACTCTGTGTACTGAGCTGTACTGTATGCACACTGTTTACATAGTAAATTGGGAAGAATTACACTGTACAGCCAGTAATCTAAAGTGTTACCAAAACTTGAGTCTAACAAAAACAGTCATGGACACAGATGCATTAACTCAAGCATTTCTTCCCTCCCTTGTTTAACACCGGTACAGAACAGAATTGATACAGAAGTACAATGAAGAGTGAAATCAGACAAAAAGCATCCTTAAACAGAAAACATACAATGAACAATGGCTATTAGATGTGTAGAGGCAGACTGAAAAGGAGCAAGTTGAGCAGTTACATTGAGAAAGTGCTAAAGACAAAGTACAACAGGCACACACAGATTTTAACAGTTCAAGAGCTGAGGAATAAGGAAGGATAGATGAGACAGAATAAAGGGCAGGGGGGATGGGGAGATGGACAGACTGAGAACAAATCGAGCCAAGAGATGATGTTCAGCAGGCTGAGTCTTGAAACTGCAACTTGACAGGATGGTGGAGCTTCTGGATGTTTAGCTGAAAATACAAGAAGCAAGACACAGTGTTGAGGTGTAGTCTTAACTAACCATGCATTAGCAATGTAAGCAACACAACAAGTCAGTGGAGGGCCATTCAACAAGTTTTTCATGAATTAATAGAATTTATTATAGCTGAGCCTTTCATTACTCATGTGTCAGCCAACCAGTGATCCATTTCACAAAAGTGATTTGCAAGTAATGCTTACACATAGAAAGCAAATGGTGGCAGATACAATGGTATCACACTTATAAACTCATGCAATAAACTTGCAGTCAGGGCTTTGATAAATTGTCATCCCTTTTGATAGATTGCAATCTTTCCTTTATATTCTCTTGTAATAAAAGCACTAGATATTCTGTAGTGGCTACTTGTGGTTGAATCAGGTTATCTGGCTTGAGCAACTATTCGGATGCAATATTTTTTGTTTGTTGGGGGTGAAAGAAGGGTACATGACTTGTCCTATGTGTGATTTTCGTTATTTTTGTTATTATTTTATGTCACAATAAACTAACTGTGTTCTGTCAGTACATCGCTTGATGTCTCTGTCTGTGCACTGGAAAAGTTTGACTGTCCACGAGGATGAAATGTCATGAGGTGAAGCTTAGAAAAAGGAAATTGTCCTCTTACTGAAATCTACTTATTATGAGCATGATTTTGCAAATAATCGATGAATTGAGAATTGAGCAGCTTTCTCCAAAATCCAGAAAAACATCGGCCCAGACAGATTTCTAGTAGATAGAGCAATAAATGTACATTAACAACTGAATTGCTTTTACACAAAACATAAATAGGCTATGCATCACCCCAAATATGCTGTCAGTGGCAGATGATGTCATGTTTTCATGGCCAATGGAACGAAGGGAGGATTGGAGGCCGTATTTGGCCTTTATGTAATGCCTGGCCATTGTATAGTGCAGATTTCCTGTTCTGATGGCTGTCTTGTGCTAAGAAATACAGACTAAAAGAGTTCTTTTAGTATGTCCTACATGGGCCTTTCTGCAAGGGCAGGTCAACATGTAAACAACATGACTTGCAGAATTTTGAGTTGAAGTATGCGCCAATCATTCTTTCACCCATTGGTTCCCATTGCAGAATGGTCCTGGCCTTTTCTCTTTACATTGTAATAGCTACACTGTGTATGTGGTTGTTTTCATGTCCCATATAGAGGAGAGTCATTCCACTGCTCATTAATTGTCATCCAGAGCCAGTCCATTTAAATTCAGGTTATCCCAGGATATCAAGATGGTATTTCCTCATGTCACAGAGAACTCGTGCTGTCTCAGGTATATCATTCATGGTTTGGACGTTCCATGTTCTTAGGCAGATTTTGGCCCCAGTAGGTTCAATTTCACACCCCTGGCTTCCAGCAGGCTTTCACCAGGGTTGGTCATTGAGACTTCTTCCGAGTGACCAGAACCTACTGAACACCAGGTGTTTGTTTCACAGCTCTTTTGATTTTTTTCTGGGGTGATGATGTTAGTGCCACGCCAGCCCCCTAACCTGGAAGGCTGGTGTGCTGTCAGGCCCCTCACCTGAGAGGAGTTTCAACCATCTTGGTTCAACCTGCTGGTAACTAAAACTCCCACCTGTATGGCTCTCAGGACATTTAAGATACACAGCCTCAACACCACAACAAGATAACAAGCAAGGAGAAAACCTCCCTAACCTAGCCTAGTCTACTAGCTAGCCTATTCACCCACAGCTAACGCAACCTCGCTAACTGTGTTACGATGGTTTGTGTTAACACTGCACTTTTGCAGATGGGGTGTCTCATTTATAGACGTGTCCGTTGGTTTGAACAGTTCATCTCTGCTAATGTTATCTTAGATGTCACGGGCACTCCAGACAACTTCAGCCACAGGATAGGGAGCCTGTTAGCAGCAGGTGATACAGTGTTGATCCCTGTTTGACAGTGTGGGAAGGCTTGCAAGAGCAAGCAACCGGTTCTGTGGCCTGGTCTGCAGTCACTTCTCCAGACTGCAAACTGGTTTTCCAACTAGCCCCATTGGTGGTCCTGTTGGCCTGCGTGCCTCTTCTACCACTGCCGACAGGTTTAAACAATATACACTAGTAATAGGGGACTCCATTACCCCAGCGTTAGATTAGCATCGCCAGCCACTGTTTACTGTTTACCTGGGCCAGAGTTTCAGACATAGTGGCTAATCTGAGGGTGTTGGCATCACAACACTAGCTTTAGCAACATTGTATTCCATGCTGGCATCATATTTGTGTCATGTTTTCTTTTAATGGTTTTTATAAGCCATCAATCTGGCACATTTACATGATGGACCTAAGTGCTCATGTTAATTCATGTGTAAGATAGATCATAGTGAGAAAATATCCTGACATATATGCCAATCACATCTATGCTGGTAGAAAACGGCTTATGCCATGATGATGGCAACCGATTAATCATTACTCATATTTACGGTGAATAATAAATAATACGCCATACATATGCCTTTTGTTTACATACATGAGAGGGGCAGAATATTAAAACCACCTTTCAATATAATGCACTCCAGCACAACACCTCCACCTACTACGACCTCAATAATAAACATAAAGTACAATAATTACCTTCCTGACAGTGTCAACAAAAACTGAAAAATTATCAGCTTTGTAAAAGTAGAGTTCATGGCAGAGCTGTTGTATTGGATCACATTAGATTGTACAGGTGTACTTAATGAAGTAGCCGGTCGGTGTATGTCCTGTCTGACCGTCCCGAGAGGGATCCCTCCTCTGTTGCACTCTCTGAAGTTTCTTCCATTTTTACCCTGTTAAAGGTTTAGTGGAGGAGTTTCTCCTCATCCAAATTGAGAGTCTAAGAATAGACGTATACTGTAGAGATTGTGAAGCCCCCTGAGGCAAATTGTGATTTGTGATCAACTATATAATGTATATATAACTATATAAATAAAATTGACTTGATTTGACATGTACTGAGACACCCTGGAATACACTGTGACATCACTGGGTGTGGTACAGGCATAACAGAACACAATTCTGACCACACCCAACCACACCCTTCAGTGAGTCAGAGCTGAAACACGTGAAACTTTCTACCAGAGAGAGCAATAAAACACTGCTCTTCAGCCTAGAGGTAAGTTACCCTTTGAGTATGCATACGTTTTTCGTATTGTGATGTATGAAGATATTGTTATTAAATTGTGATGTTAATTAATTTTAACTATATCATCCATCCCTCAAAGACAACAAGATCAAGGAGCAGGCTTGCTCTGATTTAAGATAATGTTTATCCCATTTAGACAATAACTTTATTAGACTAATCAGTTATCATTGTTGTTCGACCCCCCGACTCTACTTTTTTTATTTAGAGTCTGATCGTTTGCTGTTCAATATATCACAATGTCAATACCCAAAGCTACCGCTACTGTTGCTGCAAAGAGATACAGTATAATAATGCTATACACCATTTTTTCTATGTTAAATCAAAACAAACATAGGAAGATTGTTTTTACTCTAAAATATTAGAAACTACAGGAGTAATGTGTGATAGTTATTTTTTATCTAAATGTTTCATCGGCAGGCTCAATGACCATGCTTCTCACTTGTAAACGACACATCACTACTTACATAGAGGTCATGTCATTGAGGGCGTGGTCCAGTTCCTCACTGATGGCTTTGTACTTGAGTTTCTGTGCATAAAGCTCATCTGTATGTCGACACACAGACCAAAGAAAAGTGTGTTAGAAAGGAAAAGGGAACAAAAGGACAGAGAGGCTGAAATTGTGGAAAAGGAGGCATATGATAATAAAGACTTTTAGTGACCAGAAAAAAGGAGACTCCCTTCCCCCCTTTTTTCATGGGGGAATAGAATATTGGGTAGACCTGTCAATACAATGCAATTCTATATAACTCTATCACAAACATCTGCAGCTGACCTCCCTGACAAGGATCAACATGTTTTCCAACAAGCCTTTTCGTTGTCAACACTTTTCTTTCACTCGCAACCAATCTTACTGTCAAAATGTAACTTAGTGAGATGATTAGTTGTGTTGTGCTACAGTATGTCATGTGTGCAATCAGACAAGCAGTTTCAGCGTTGAATTGAGCTTAAACCTTAGTACACGTCAGTTTTTTTAGCCTGTAGCCTAATTGTTTACATTCTGGCACATCTGTGTCATGAAAAGTCCTGCTGCTTTGGCTGCTAGCAGTCCCTGTTTGCACTATAGAAGCAACAATCAGCTGGATTACTCTGACAACAAGAAAACGTTTGAATCTGATGATTATGAGACAAGATCTGATGAAGTTTTAAGAGTGCCTTTTTTATATATCATTTCAAAATGGATTTATCAAAATCTATCCTTGATGGACACGTAAAGAGTGAATTCCATTGATTATGGCAAGGTGTGTATGATGTCTGTGTGTTTAGATTTGACTGACTATGACTATGAGAAGAAACAGTTTAAGTTAAATTGTGTTAATGGGGTGACAGGTCAGGGAGTGCAGAGATTCATGCCTGGGAAGTGCATGGCAGCCCTGAAGGTTTGGTCTGACTATAAAATGACTTAACACAGTATAGACTTTTCAAAGCAGAAGTATTGCGGCAAGATGTTTGGATGCTTTCCTTCACCACACCAACAATCCTGTGACCAACTAAGTCACAGACTTAGACTGTCTAAAAGTGATCATTTTTTAACGTAGCTTATTCAAACAAAATAACAGTAATGAGAGCAGTAAGACCACTTGTATGCTGACTAACTGTGTCATCATGGTCACAGACTGAATCCATTCACTCAAATGCAATACCAAGAGTCAGCCAGCAGATGTTGCAATTTTAACTTTATGAAATGTTGCGAAACAGTTTCAACGCTAATTGCTTAATAGTGATTCAGCACCTCAGTAACCAAAACATATCTGACAGAACGTAAAATACAGCAGGGGGCGCCAAATCTAACAGAGCAAACTCATATGCCTGGAGGGCAGAACACAGGAAATACTTGTCAGTAGGATACATTCATTGTAGGTTTGGCTCTGCACATGGGGTTTGTTGACAAGGAGAAAAATATAGAATATCCCCAGACTCATTGTTTAAACTACATAGATGAAGGGGCAGAATGACTCACACCGATTAACATCAAATCTATAAAGTTCAGTAAATAACACAGTTACTATTGTTTATCTAATTTATGATTCAAATATCTGATGTAATTTTGTGTTTTAAGAACTGTTAATCATTAATCGATTATTGATCATTGATCACATGGTCAAGAACACTGTCTTAAGATACATTAAAACTACATACTGGACTGCATTACTTTGTACAAGTGCTTCCTTTTTCTGGACAGTTATTGAATTTAAAGTGTGTTTAAAGGGTGCACTTAAGAATATTGGGAAAACATGTAATCAATGTTGTACCTTCCAGATCATCAATAGTCTTCTCCAGCTTGGCCACAGATCTTTCAGCAAACTCAGCTCGGGTCTCAGCCTGAGATGATAAAACACAAGTCAGCCTCTGATCAGATAACATCTGAGGTCAACAAATTACAATAAACAGAATATGCAAGGATATGTGAACATGTCTCAACATGTCTTACTGAAATCTTTTAGGGTGTAGGATGGATTTTAAAGTATAAAATGCTGTATAAATTGAGTGTTTACTGTTTCCTTTTTGCTAACCTCTTTCAGCTTGTCAGTCAGGATCTTGATCTCTTCCTCATACTTGTCCTCCTTTTGAGAGTACTGTGGGGAGAAACAACATTATTCAGATGCATATCTACGTGAAAGCAATTTCATATGTGACTCCATTAATTTCTTAAAGGAAAAACCTTGGATAACAATCAACACCAGAATTTAAAGAATATTCATTTCCACAATATCTGTGCAAAGCAACTACGGTATGGTTAGGGTCGTGGTTATAGTTAAAAAAAAAAAATCGGAAACCGGACACAAACTCTCCCAGATCAATGTACGACACGCCCATCCACCACCCCAACCTCCTCAACCTTAAACCTTGTTTAATAATAGACCCACTAATTTCTGATAATATTTTTTTTTCATAAATAAGCAAAACCTACTTTTAAATTTTTTTTACTTTACTTTGGGGTGAGTAGAGCAACTGGTACTGTACAGGTCTTTAATACTGTACTTTGCTGCTGGGCACAGGATCTTTGTTTGTACGGTGTCATTTTTGGAAATACATTATATCGCATCAAGAATTTCTTCAACTGACAGCAAACTGGGTACAACAACTCTTGATGTGATCCAGATCTACCATGGCAAGTTTGGCAAAGGTGGTGCTGAAACCCACTTTTTGTATTTTCTCAGATCACATCTGATTATATTTGAGATGTCACATAATTTCATATGTATATCCAGTATGTGCTCCAGGTATAAAGATTTAAACTTAGTGCAAAATTGAGAAATTGTGGAGCTGACAGAAAATGTTGATAATAATCATAATTATATATTTGACATGATATTGATATTTGATATTGATTTTTAAATAATTTATTTTGTATGAAGAAATTACATTATATCACTTTGCTGTGGTGTTATCTATTATCTAGTGGTCTCAGAGTGGTATTACCAGTATTACCACCCACAAAAGTGTTTGTTTGTGATTTTAGAACGTTTGTTTTTCCTCAATGCCTGTCTTTTTGTGGTGCTCTGTTGACCACAACACCCCACCCAATTCTTTTCTAACTGAATGGATATTACCACTGTCACACACATGTAGTCAAGTGGATTATAAACTGACAGCCAGTCAGAAGGACATGAATTCAATTATCCTCCTGGGCAAGGTGGACTTGCTCAGACTGTTAAAATATTTTCAATGCAAATTAGATCATGAAACCAGGAGCAAACTTGATCTTTTTAAAGAAATGTTGTAATATCACATGATTTATGTAGGCTAATTAGTAGACAATAATGTGGCATTTCATTACAAATGAGATCAATGCTATGTTTCTGTCTGTGGAAACTGGCTGTCAACAACTCTCACTCTCTGTCTGTATCTATTGCTCTATTGATACCCTTCCTCTCCATCTTTCTCTGTGTTAAGGTCAATGCAGCCTGTCAGTGGAGAAGCCTGCTCACACCTGGATTTGAAACAGCAAACTTTCATGGCAAAATCAATGAATTCCAATGGAATTGCTCTGATCAGAGGATCCTCTCTTGTAGTCCAAGGCTGGAGCAGATCCTGGCAGTGTGCACTGGAAATGCTGTAAGTGAGCATCTCAGCTTGCCCAAACGTATTAAAATGTATATTAAACCAACTTTTTTAGCTGTATTCAGCCATTGCCTCGTCCTCCTGATTACTATCAGATGGTGCACCTTCGGCTCAGAGTTGTGTTAGGTGCTTGAACCCTGGCATGTAAGTCTATTTTTTTTAATGCAGAATGACAAAAGCATGCTGTGCCATGCTGGTCTGAGTATTGTAGGCTGGCCCTACCTTCTCAGCCTGGGCCTCCAGAGACTTTAGGTTATTGGTGACGTTCTTCAGTTCCTCCTCCAATTCAGCACATTTACTTGTGTTGTTTTGATTTCAGGGAAAGAAGGAGAGAAACCGGTGGTAGTAAGGACATCAGATTAGTTTGGAGAAAACTGGGAACAGTGGTGAGATGTGCAAATTTTAAGTGACCATTGTAAAAAGAGATAGTGGTGGAAGCAGATGATAGGGATACTCACGCCTCAGCCAGCTCTGCCCTCTCCTCTGTACGCTCCAGCTCTCCTTCTACAATCACCAGCTTACGAGCCACCTGGACAAATACATTATATATACATTTATATATTATAAGGCTTCATACATCACAGACATAAACATAAAAACATGGAGACACTATGAT
Organism: Oplegnathus fasciatus; assembly: GCA_003416845.1. NCBI lineage: Eukaryota > Metazoa > Chordata > Actinopteri > Centrarchiformes > Oplegnathidae > Oplegnathus > Oplegnathus fasciatus. The sequence goes on along the minus strand of NTHP01000258.1, from coordinate 640,968 downwards.
ACTGCAGATTCCAGTGGCCAACAATAGAAAACTCACCTCCTCATACTTGCGGTCAGCCTCCTCTGCGATGTGTTTAGCCTCCTTCAGCTGAATCTCTTGTAGCTCCATCTTCTCTTCATCCTTTAGGGCCCTGTTCTCAATCACCTTCATACCTCTGCACACACAAACCATTACTTTTTTCATTATATGTTTTTTCATTATTCTATTCTATAAAGCTGAGAAAAAAGTAAATTACAGACCTGACTTACTGGTAAATTACTGTTAAAATAGTCAGTTCCTTTATAAATATCCACTGATTGTTAAGAAATTGCATAACAGTAAGCTAGTTTTCATCAACGACATTTTAGTCTCATTTTGTCATGCATTTTTAATTTATCTGTCTTCTAAGTATTTTTAGGCTACAGCTGTTGCCATTTGTTGTGTACAGTTACCATGGTCACAGTTGTTGTCCTCATCTATCGTTAGGTTAGGGGAAAAGGCAGTGTTTATTTGTTCACACACCCAGTGTCCATGCCTGCTCAGCAGTATATCTACTATCACAGACTGTAAAACTTCTTTTAGTACCAATCGAGGCCTAAATGTACAAACTCTTGTTCTCATTTGTAAAACCGGGGTTGTATAGTAGTAAACCCCAATGTTTTACTTAATTTCAAACTCGAGTCATACTATTGCCCTATGTATACTGTCAAACGTCACTGAGTCTGAAAGTCAGGACCACCGGAAATTGCCACAGGCTCGAAAGCAAGTGCATCTCTGCTCATAAACACCCATCATTAACCTCAGCAGACAATGAAACTAAATAACAAACACGTAGCTCACCCAATGCTATGCTACCTTAGATTGAAATAACAGAATTACTTCTGCCTCTTCCTCACTCACCTTGTCGAGAGGGGAAAAGTAAAGAACAAAAATAGCCAATCTTTGGCTGATGTGACCCTTGGGGGGTTGGTGTTCTGAATGGAGAACCATAGTGGGAAGTGACTTGTGTCTCGTGAGGTGAACAGGTCCACTTCTGCCTGCCAGAGATGAGCCCAAATCATTTCCACAACCTGTGGGTGAATCCGCCAGTCTGATAACAAGGCCGCTGCCTATTTCAACCTTCCCTGAATGTGATATGCCGACAGGGACTGAAGTCCACTGTAAGCCCACAGCAAAATCCACGATGCCACTCTGTGCATGGCCTGAGAACGGACCCGCCCCATCTGAACACCCGTTGAAAGATTGACGAGGTTCAGCCAGAACAACAGAGTCTCTCAAAATCGCAGTGTGACTGTCAGCACACGGGAGAGATCCCTTAGTGGGTTCTTGCCCCTCACGAAAAGGATGTCTGGACCATCCGCTCATCCCACTTCTAGATGGCGTCTGAGTTGGCCAGGAGTGCTTTGCTCTGGAGCAGCATCTGTGTGGAAAATGGTTGGAATATGAATGGCCAGGATCTTGGCGGGGCTCACATTAGGGAAAGCAAGCCCTACAGGGCATGAGGTTTAGCAGGCTCAGACTACTTCTGCCGCCGTTCGAACTTATCGGATTCACTATGGGGCTGAACAAGCCCAACGTGTGTTAAGTAGCCTAATCTTTTCTTTTCATGCTGGGGCCTCTCCACGGTAAGTCCATGGCCTCCTCCAGCGGGGGCATGGAAAACCCAGCTTCAGTGGGCACAGGTCCAGACACTGGGCTAAATAGTTCCGACCAATGTCAAATGACTCCGAGGGGGAGTTTACTGCAGCCAATGCAGAAGGGGAAAATATTGACAATATTTCCATTTTATTTCAAATGATATTTTTGGATAGAATTCAGGGATAGATTGATAAATTAGTTCATTTAAATTGTGTGACAGGCTGCTACACTGTTATGTTATCATGATCCTTATGCAAGATTCACAATATTATTTCAATGTGATTTCCTTGTTAAACCAACTTATGCATGCCACAACAGATCAATAGGCCTACAGACAAATTATTATAAGACATTATAGGAAACCCTCTGGAAAGCTTGCGCTGCTCGCAATACTGTAATTAAAACGAGAGAAAGGTGGGACTTTATGGGAGAAAATATACATAAATACATTTCAGCAACCTGGGTTGCTGCAACATCCTTAGCAACCCTATTTTCTATGGCTGTGACTGTGTGTTTGAAATCTCCTCAGGACCTCAGGATTTTTTACTCGAAAAAATCGAGGCGGAGGGGTACGTAAAAAATACTGTTCCTTTAAAAAGTGAACTTTTGCTCCTTTGGTGCAAACTGATGGAACACCACACAATATGGGATATACCACTGCCTAGCATATGTGTTCTTTTTGTTATGCAAACTTTGCTTTGTTTTCCATTTTCAGCATCCACCTGATCAGGGGCTTGTTAAAGAGTAATTTAACTCACCCTGCTGCAGTGATGTGCAGGTGTACTCCAGAACCCTATGAAATCACTGTTGGGTGTAGTTTCAGGTGCACCAGAGCACATTTCTAACCACATCCAAACACCCAACTGCTGGATGTGCAGCAGTGATGCTGTGTGTGTGGTCAGGGGTGAAACAGTCTTGAAACTTTCAACCAGTAAGGGCAGTGAAACACTGCTTTTCAGCCTGTTGTTAAGTTACTCTTTAAGTCTACTATCCCAACATGGCTTTGAACTGGCCCTGGGACAGGGGGTGACCATTGCTGCAATAGTGTGAACCTTCCCTAAGGTGCATGTTCCTCTTGTCTTATAACACTGATCATATATGCACAAAGTGGTTAACAATTATTAAATCACAGATCACCTCTCGCTCTCATCAGCAGCCTTTTCAGCCTCTTCCAGCTTCTGCAGAGCCGTTGCCAGTCTCTCCTGAGCTCGGTCCAACTCCTCCTCCACTAGCTGGATACGTCTGTTCAGGGAAGCCACTTCTGCTTCAGCCTGAGCACAGATAAACATGGTGCAGACTGATTCAGACAAACCAGTGCGTAATGCTGCACAGGTGTGATGTACCAACAGGACACAATAGCTTTTCCTGATTTTTTTTCGTATGCCAATGATAACATCAATTACACATTCATTCTAAACTCAATTTGAGAGGAAATGTGTTATCTTTGAGGGTGTAGCTACACTGTAGCTGATGGATAACATGTTCCTCGCTGAGGACCAGCAGATCTTGTTTTCAGAGACTGAATATTATATTATTTTACTGTGTGTATGTACGTAGGGTGAAGAAAAGTGGTTAGGGAATAGGGGTTACCAATCGCATTTAGTGATTAGTAGTTATAAAATTATAAAATATCTACTACATACAGGGTTACTGTTATTCTAGGAAAAGAAACATTGCTATAAAATTATGTGTGTATTTTCATCATTTGTAAAATGATGATATACTTACTAAACATCCTGAGGTACAGTCATTTAAAGGTTAGAGAAAGATTAAAAAAGCCGAGGTTAGGTAAGTCAAGGTAACCCCACAGTAAATACAGCTGGGACAGAAAGTCAGCTGTGTCTCATGACCAAAACTGACATAAAGGGCTGGAACCAAGAGCAGTTATGGTATACGCTAATTTCTTTTAAATTTACGGGTTAAAAAAACATCTGGGGTATAGTAGGGTAAGGAAAAAGAGAAGCTTTAGGAAAATAGGTAACGTGGGGGAACTAATAAGGAACGTCATGCATGAAATAGCCACTGCAGTATGAAATGCACACATTCATCAAATTTTTTTTATTTGAAACTCAAACTACAGTGCAAACATAGAAAAAAAAATTGATCTGTAATGATCTGTTCGAATTCAGAATTCACAGTGACTAAGTGCAAGTGGCCGTGCCTAGTACTGCAGTAGGGGTGTGGAAGCTTTTGGATTCTACACACAGGTGGGAAATTTGTGGATAAAGGTGAGGTCGTTTCCTGACTGTAAAATGCAACTGCCTTACATTTACATTACCATGGTAACAAATTTGAAGTCACCTGATAGCTTGTCACTCAGTCAGGCCATGGGGGCACCGGGAACGAATGGAATAATGTTAGTTCTGCAATGTAGTTTAGGATTAATTTATGCAGGTGGTGTTCAAATAAATTCGAATTACATAACATTACATATTTATTTCTATTTGTTTGAACTTGATTTCTTTGAAAAAGTGAAAGACCCAGTCATGATATAGGATTGTGTGATTGGTCTAAATGAGTGTTGATTTTAGTAGCCCTGGACCCGCAGCCTCACCCCTTGCCTGTGCTTTATTGGCATTTTGTTCCAGGCATTCTTTGTAGGCAGAACAATGGTGACAGCTGTACTTTCTATATGTAGACTGAAATGAATGTTTCAGCAGTGACTCAGGGTTAACTCAGGGTTGGAGAATAAAAAGAGGCTGAAGAATACAGGGTTGGAATGTTTTGTCTATGATTTTAGATCAACATGATCTGTGGTCAACAGGCGCCATAGTCATAGTCATAGAAGTTGATTTTTCATGTGCTGTAATAACTTCTATGTAGTGTACAAAAATAAAGTGTTTTATTTGTGGTTGTAGTCAGACAACATTTGAGTAATGAAACTGTTCTTATTTAATTGTATTAAGTAGCAAAATTCTTAGAAATAATAATTCATTTAGTCTCTCTCCAGAAGGAGAGGCATATTAATACTGTGACCGCAGAGGAATGGATGATGTACCTAAAATGGACCTGGACCATTGTTAAGCTCACAGTCAAGGTTGAGCGGCTGACATCATGGCCAAAATAGGGCTCTGAATCCCCCCAACAGCTGTGGGGAGTCCATGCAGGGCATGATGAGAATGGAATGCAAGGGAGAAGCAGAGAATTATCCAGGCTTGGTTTACACTGGCAGCATCACAGCTTCTATCAGAGCCTTAGTTCAGGGCTCACACTGTATGTCAGTATGAGAAGGTATAGAGCCTGTGATATTTAGCGGTTTTGCTATGTGCAACAGTTATTTGGTCTTCTACCTAATCATAGAAATAATAAAAGAAAAAACAACTACTGTATCTCCTAAAGAGGCAAATCCAACAATCCAACACTGGCCTTTTATATCTGGGCCTATGATGTACAGACGAGTATGTTTTTATTCTCTGGAATAACTTGTCAAGCATAGACAATATGATGTCACAAACTGTGAAGTAATCACAATTGTGTATTGCACTTTTGGAATCGTATTACTCACATCAGCAGCCTTCTTATCGGCCACCTCAAGCTTCTCCTGAGCATCCTTCAGGGCCTCAGAGTATTTGTCAAGCTCGTCCTCTGTCCCCTTCAGCTTCTTTTGCATTTGCAGCAGTTCATCTTCATGCTGATGTGGGAGATCAAACACAGAGTTAGCAGGTTTGCAATATTACGTCCAAAGTGTATTCATGAGAGAATTTGTTTAATACAGTGATTGTAATGCCCTGGAATATAATAGCTTCTTTGTATTCCAGTTAAAGTTATGGTCACATTTTTTCAAGTCAGTCTTACAATGATAATCACGTGCCCATATGTACATTGAAGCAGTATTTACTTGCTGTAATCATTCCTCCTGTTCATACTGGCTGTTAAGAGATCCCTTCCTGACATGCTTCCAATAGCAGAGAATGGGGACAAAAATCCACAGGCAAAATCCACTCCAATTTCATAATAAAATTTAATTTGTACAAAGGTCCTCTGTGTACAATTTGAAAATGTCGGACTTTGGCAATTTCGATAGGTAGTATCCAAAAACACAGAATGGCTGACAGAAATGCTTAACCCCCAACCCCTCCCCCATTAATTGGACCTGAAGACAACAATAACAACACTTGAAGCTAGCACATACCAAATGCCGTTGGAGCATGTCAGATTGTCTGTTTCGGAAAGCCAAAAAAATTGTGGAGGGGGTTGTTGACATTCTGACGAGCACTTCATTTGAAGCATACTGATGCCCACAGACTGCATAGACATTTTTCCTTTAGGGCCATTATGAATCGCCCAGAGAAGCTGATATAGAGAGGGCAGAAAAGAGTAGGCTACCGGCAGCTATTGAGAAGTGCCGGTGTGCAAGAAAAAGTCACGGTACACCAAAGAATAAAATGTAGAAGTGCCGGCCCACTTCGAGCATTGACAGTAACTGGTATTTTAATGCAACAGAGCGGAACTTAATGTGGAGCGACAGGGGAAGGCAACCCTGTCTCCTAAAAATTATGTTCCCATACAACTATTGTAATTCATAGATTAATTTATAATTCCCATGTATCTTGTATCTCCACTGAGTTAAACAGAGAGATTTCCACACACCAAATAGCCCCCGTTTAAATGACTTTTATTTTCTGCTTCTATAAAAACTCTCGTTGGCAAAAAAATGAAGAGCAATGCTCTGATTTGGGAGCACGGTAAGTGTGTAATATTAGAGATGTAAGGCCGGAGAATGTTGTTCAGATAAATGATAGACTGTGATGAAAAACAGTAATGTTCGATTAGGTAGCCATCAGGGAATGACAGCACAGCTAATCAGGTCTCAAAATCCTCTCCCAACGTAAGGCTATGCAAATTAATTTGGCTTCTATATCAATTGGGTAAACGAGGAATCATTCAGTCATTGATAAAGAGGAAGTCGTGGCATTTGATTGTAGTGTAAAATGTTGCATCAAATTCACTTTTGTATATGTGTTAATGCACGGAATACAATTTATACCTTATGTAGTGAAATCTGTGTTTTGCGAGCCGTAAACATGCCTCCTGAGATTAGAGCTGTAACTGACCACCCACAGTAAACAAACAAGGGAGAGGGAGAGAATCGGCGCGTCCAATACGCTGAAGGAGGCTTAGCTTCCCCAAAATCATGTCCCTCCACTCAAAGATAAAAAATATCTGTCTGTAAAGTCCATTTCCCTGCCTGTGAGTGTAAACTACATGCTCTCATTCTCGTTCCCCTTTGTCCGCTTGTGGTGTTCGACTGCAACATTGTTTGTTTCGGGTTGAATTGTTGCAATCTGGGCTAGTTGATACATTGTCACCGGACAATCCAAAGAGAAACACGCCTGCACAATCCATGGTCCTACAAGAGAGGATGTTCTTGTATGCTAAAATGACAGTTTAGTTGTTAATTTGTGGGTTACAAAGTTGTAAGTGGCGAGAGAGTGCCATTGAGCTAAATTAAAGCTGGAGAACGGCAGTCATGGTATTGAATAAAGTGACTTAACAATTTTTGCTCAAATCATCTTCCAACACCTATGGAGTTATAGTTTAAATCTTTAGGAGCTGAATGAAAAATAATACAAATAAAAGTTTTTGAGATGATTTAAAGATAGGTTTGAGCATCTCTGTTGCTCTGTCAAACTCCCAAATCCACAAACTGAAAGAAGGACAGAATCTTCGACGGACTGATCTGATACATCACAACAGCACTGCAGTTTCATACTAGAGCTGAGACAGATAACAGATTATACTCAAGTGTATCACTCCCAAGTTTTATATTTTATTTATTTTCACCATCTAGTTGAAAATCTGAGTTAATTGTAGGTCTGAATAACAAAAGAACTATAAACAAGTTTCTTCATTTACTATAAAGTTTTTCCTTTTGACCTGGCTGACGACCTGAATCTCTTCCACTGCAGGGTTGAGGGAGATAAATTCACACCCCTCACCCACTCTCTCTGTTTTTGGAAATTAAATCAGGGATGGAAGAGTCAGAGTTGGGGGTACTGGGAGAAAGTCCATTTAATGATTTTGAACCAGTAACCAGAACCAGTTCTTGAACGTTTTACAATACAACAGACAGCAAACTTGAAAACCAACATGCTGTATGTCAAAGCAGCTTACGGAAGTTCACACATGGAATGCAGGTTTATTCCTAATCAGAGGACGATTTATTGTTGACTGGGCCATAGCCTCGCTATACGGGTAGCAATAGAACAAGGCACTTGAACTTTATAACACACACACACACACACACAGCAACCGAAAACATTAACAAGTAACTCTGAAAAGGCCATAGGCAGTGCTTTACAAACAGGCTTTCATTCCAAAACCTCTCTCTCTCTCTCTCTCTCTTTCTTTCACATGTATAATATAATGCATATGAAAATACAAACAAATTATTTAAAAAATTTTTATCATTAGCCTCTCATGGTCTTATAATATATTTGCCATGATTACAGTGTCCGTTTCAACTGATTTCACCATTTAAGTTAAGTCAAGTCAATTATATTTGTATAGCGCCAAATCACAACAAAATGTACACTACATTTATGAAAGAAGACAATTTCATTTACGGTAAACACATATAAAAAACATTGTGTCAGTTTGTCCAGGTATGTAGGCTACATACTCTGTGACTAGATAAATTATATGCCTTGCAACGCACACTGTTGCACACAATTATTTGTTATCATATATCATTCATTTCCCATCCGTATTGCTGTCATTTTTCACGCAGTTCTTATCAAACAGACGTATCACAATTCATATCATGTCATGTTTCACAAAGCACAACTCTGATTTAATGAAATCACATGTTATAAAAATTTGCGTGGACGTGCAGACTGGCGGTGTTTCATGATGTCAAACAGTAACTTAACGTTACATATCTTACTTGAGTTTATTTCACTTAATTCACATAAGAGCTGTTAAAGAACAACACCATGCATCTGGTTCCACAGCTCCACTTCCCATGGAGTCGACCAGCAGTAATAGTAATAGTAATAGTAATAGCAATAGTAAAATCCTGTCATCAGGATTCAAGCACTCTGTTGCCACCTAGGGTCTACAGTTATCAAGTGCAGCTCCCTCTTTTACCGACGCAGCATCACTGTGGTAACACGGCAGCAATCCTGTCAAATGAAACGAGTGACATCTGTATGGTAATATACCCCACCCCAATAGTGCAAATTGCTGTGCTGCAATCATTTTCCTTTACCCAAAAGCACTATTGGCACTTTTAACATCGTGGCTTGCACCTCACTATTATAAATGTAAGATAAGACAAGATAAGCCTTTATTGATCCCCAGAAGGGAAAATTCAGGTTTTTTGCAGCAGCAATGGAATGAAATTAGTAAAGATAAATAGAGAAAATAAAAAATAAATAATTAGAAGCATAAAACATTTAAATAAGAATAGAAATAAAAAGATAGAAACTATACAACAGCAGTTAAACTCAAAATTACATGGCTGAAGAGGGCGCCAGTGTTGTGAGTCCAGTCAAGTTTTTTTTTATTGATTTGGACCCCAAGTTACTTGTATGAGTCATCCTCTCCACTTTCTCTCCCTGGATGATAACTTACAGGGGGCCTCCCGTTCCTCTGGTAGTCGACCACCAGCTCTTTGGTCTTGCTGATATTGAGCTTCAGGTGATTGTTGTTGCACCATGTGATAAAGCTCTCTATCAAGTACACCTCCTCGTTGCCTTTGTTGATGCATCCAGTAATGGTGGAGTTGTTGGAAAACTTTTGGAGGTGTAGAGAGTGAAGAGGAATGGCAGCAGTATAGTTCCCTGAGGTGCACCAGTGTTGCTTATCACAACCTCAGAGGCACAGCCATCCACTCTGACACACTGAGCCTGGCCAGTGAGGTAGTCCATGAACCAGCATGCAGTGTCAGAATGCAGATGCATTGCCAGAAGATTTTCCCCTAGATGGCAGGTCTGGATGGTGTTGAAAGCACTGGAGAAGTCGAAGACCGTGACTCTCACAGTGCTTCCCTGCTTCTCCAGGTGTGAGGGGGCCTTGTGTGTCATGAATATAATAGCATCATCCACTCTGATGTGTGGTTGGTATGCAAACTGCGGTGCAGTCCAGGAAAGCAGTTAGCGGGGTTCTCGGGTGCCACAGAACCAGCCTGTCAAAGGCCTTTATGACGTGACGTGCTACAGTACTGTAGTCATTGAGAATGCTGTGGCATCCTTTCTTTGGCAATGGAAAGATGTGGGGTTGCTCCTCTGGTATATATGCCAATGGAACTCCAGCTCCATGCTGGTAATCCAGTAGCTCGTTGTAGGTGTAAGAAACCCTTGTCTCCAGGTAACTTGTGTGCAAGAAAAACTTCCCGAAAACTTAAGTACCCTGCATCAGTTACACCAGAACTAAAAATTTACAGTAGTGCAAACAAGCTTACATAGAGGGCTCAAGATTCACAAAAGCGTGAAGTAGACAAAAGTCCAAAAACAAAGAATACCTGCTGCAACCGGCTGCCTCCTGTCTAGCGGTAGACAGCACATATTTCACAATATATTTTTTCTGTCTACATTCTATCCTAAATCAAAACAGATACTGGGGGTTCCGGGATTCCCTGTCTGTATTGTAGATGCATTACCCCAGAAAATGGCTGGGTATCTACTACTGTACCGGCGAGTAAAATCCAAATACCCTGTCATTTTAATCAATGATTACGATTTTATTAGCATTTAACAATATCAACATTTGACAACTCCAGTGATAATTCTGATGCAACAACTAGTGTACAACTAAATCTAATGCTCCATATTGTTTTTATGTTATAACATCTCATGTCACAATGTCATGCTACATGATGCAGCTGCTGTTTCGCCCTTGACCACTGACATATACTATATATGTATACTTGCACCAAATGTTTTCAGTGTTTTGGTTTTATATCTATAAGGCATTAAATAATTTAGCATTACAGATTGTTGGGTTCCAACCTAATCAGACTGCTACCTGACCTGAACCCAACAAAGTATCAGGTTTTGGGTTGGGTTTGGACCATTTTGTTGTATGAAATTTTGGGCTTGGGTTAAATGGAAAATGGAAATGGAATTTATTGATTTCAAATGCAACTATTATTTCTCTCTCTGACTATGCCAAACTGTGCATGTCATGTGTTACACAATATCCAGTGGGAAGATCAATAGCGACAAAGCAAAGCAAAAATATAACTCCAGGTCTCTGGTTAGTATGGGTCTCAAATTTGGTGGTGGTACTAGTCGGATTCAGTTGGGTCTTCAAGACGTGGATACAGGCCAGGTTCGGGTCTCAGTTTTAGGCCTGTGCAGAATTCTTTGGGTTCATCATCGAAGATACCATCCGGAGATGATATGGCAACATTATTATTGTGCATTTGTGTAAATGCTTACCTATAGTAGCCTCATGAGACAGTTGAAGAAAAAGCCAGTCTCACTCACTTGGAGTGACAAATCATGAAATTCACATGACTGGAAATCCGTCTCTGTCTCAGTTACAAAACGCATATACTGAACCACTTTGCCTCACACCTTTTTGATAAGACTATTTGGAAGTATCTAATTGATTAAACATGCTTTTCTGGATTTTTGACATGTGATTTGCACCTGTGTTAATTAATAACCCACCTGCTTGCTTCTCTCTTCGGCTGCTTTCTTGTCTGCTTCAGCTTGTTCAGCCTGGTCCAGTGCATTTTCCTTGTCCAACTTCAGCATAAGCATCTTCTTTTTGATGGCCTCCATTTTGGCTGAGGTTTAATGGGCTTTTGCAACCTTGCACAATGAGTAGAGAGAGGAAGACAAAAGGGTGCAGGACGGATGACCTGAGAGACTGGCAAACTGGTGGAGACAGTAAGCTCTGGCAAAGATAGAGGAAGACCATTTATATGACAGGGGAGGAGATACTCCCACTTCTAAGCCCCTCTATTTACCCACATGGCCACACCTTTCTCTGTCCTCTACAGTCACGACTGAAATGAAAAGGGAACCTGCATGTATGTTTTCATTCTTAGAGACACAGATACCTTAGAATTCCTCTGTTTGATCTACTGTAAATCTAACCTGTTGGTGTTGGTGTTGGTTCTAAAATGAAGAACAACATTGCAAAGAATAGAAAGATAACTTTCATTTCACCACATTGGATCAGTATAGTTCATCTAATATTAAAAGGAGCTTAAATGCTAATAGAAGACATGACAAAGGGAAATGCTTTTGTCTTTTTCTGTCTGACACACACTGCTGAAATTACAGACCAGACAAAGGTCGGATGTTTAAGTCTTATAGTCATAGGGTTAAAAGTAGCTGTCAGTTGTGGCTTTGCGGTTGCCAGACTTCAGTTGGTGTGTTATCCTCAAATGTTTCAGGGTTCTTTGAAACTTCTAAATATCTCACAGGAACTCACTGCTCTTTTTCTTCAAATTATACTTTTTGTTACGGCCACCATGCAGTTAAACAACAGCTGTTGCTGCCATTAAATGAGCAGAACGCTACTACAATCTCATGTCCATTTGACACCATTCAAGTTTACAGTGAAAGACATCATGTGGGATAAAGGCACCATACTGTAACTGCTGATGCCTGTTAGTAGGGGTGGGCAATATGAATTACATGTTCTGTCGCATCATATGAAATATATTGGACAAGGAACAATTAACATAGTTGGGAAAACAATCTCACCGCAATGTCCATTTAGTAGCTGTTCTAAAGTGAAGAAAATGCATGTGGTTTCTGTGTGCATTGATGATGATTGCCATGATATTTGGAATTCAGAATATTTATTCTGAAATCATCTAAAAATTCATTGACCTTAATGTGTCGGCTGAGTTATACACGCAACAGGACTGAATGAGGGACTGAACACACTTTAGTATTAGTATATTGTATGAATACAATAGATGTCCAAGGGAGTGTTTAAGAATGGCTAAAACTAGATGATTTTAGAATATGGATAAGAAAACAGAAGGAGAGATGAAAGGAACCCTCAAAGAGAGATCGTATTGAGTTACAGAAGTTAGTGGAAGTAGCTAGACAGGAAGTGACATCTGGACTCTGGACACTGCATGGAAAGGGTGAGATTTCTGTTGTCTTCAAACGCAAAAGGTTTTATCTGAAAAAATATGCTTGAATACATAACTAAAAGCATCATTTTTCCTCAAGAATAATGTGTGAAATAACTGCCATGCTCCTTTATGTTTAAAGAGTATTTCAAGCATTTATTTTACATGAACTGTCTTGGTGATGGGGTGAGAAGTTGTGACATAGAACAAACACAATACAAACTGATATGGGGAGGAATGACTGTCCTGTAACCCTATTCCATCACCTGGCCTGTAATGTCTATAATTGGATTTCTCCTGGGGATTGACAGGGTACAGGGGCAACGGGGTGACTATGTCAGTTATTCCCCTCTCTAGGCCCCAGTTGGTTATTAATAAACATCTTTTGGCTGACATTGTTAGAGGATTAGAATAAGAGACTGTGTTGTGTGACTGCAGCTGTGCACACAAATACACAGGCAGACATGAACACAGAGAAAAGGAACAGAGTTACTACTGAAGTTTGTTACTGTGTTTGGGAGTTGTAAATGACTAGCTGTACATTGAGGAAAATACATTTGTTTACCATCACACCAACAATCAGATGAGAAGGTTAATATCAATTTCCCCACTGTGTCTGTGGCTTGGTGTGTTGGACAGTAACCTTTTCTATTATGGGGTCTGAGAGCATTGATATTGGCTGACCAGTGTGGCCCGATGGTGCTCACATACTGTATATGGTGACAGGGCTCCAGACGTTAAGGGGAAAAGGCTATATATAATTTTAGGTTAGAAAGTTAAATGTGAAACAGTTCATCTACACACAAATACTTATTCAAGAGACAAACTGTAAATATAACAAAATAAAGACAAAATAAAAATATATATAATTTATGAAAGAATATATTTGGAGAAACAAACACTCAAGACTGACAATATATCATTTAATTAGTTTTGAAATATATTGCTGTGTAAAAAAATGTTTTCATGCATATTCAGTTGGCCAAATGTTTCTAATATAAAATCAGTAGAAAATGTAATCTAACTCGTAGCTTGTGCTCATATCAAAAGCCTTAAAACAGTTCAGAATACAGCTGCTAGAATTTGAACAAAAACTAGAAAATGTGACCTTATTACACCAACTTTAGCTTCTCTTCATTAGCTCCTTATCTATGTCAGATCAGACTTTAAGGTACTAATGACTTATAAAATTCTAAATGTGAGCTGAGGGTAAAAGTAGCCAGCTGGCTGCAGGGCCTTTTGCTGTTGTGTGCCCTTCCTCTGGAATAATCTCCCTGCTGACATCAAACAGTCTGACTCTGTTGAGGCCTCCAAACTTAAAACTCATCTATTGGGCCGTATCTTTGGGCCCCCATACCTGTTACTGTTATCCTTGTGGTGGATTGGTCACAGTCACAATCTATTCATTTAACCAAATGAGTTCATGTCCATGTCTGTCCTTCCAATGAGAAACATTCTGAAAAGTGCTGCATCTCTGCAACCTTTTTTTTGTTGTTGTCCAACAGCTACAAGCACATGAATCTGTAAGCTTTGCATATGGCTGTCTTTCCCTCCCTGTTTTCTCCTCCCTTGTCCTTTCATTTTACTACCTATTTTTTGTGCTGGACCAACAGTCGTCCAGGGAGCTGGATATTTGCCTCCAGGACACTCAGCCTCACTTCTTGTCTCTTCTTCCTGTGTGTGAATGGTCTTCTTGAGTTTTGTGTAGCCTGTCCTCTTTCCAGGTCTTTGTTGTAGAGAGGAGGTCATATGGCTCGGGTCCTGTCTGGAAGTTGCTCGACATTTACAATCTATAATATAATATTGTCATTCTGATTGTCCATATTGTGATTTTCCATCGATCCATTAATTATACCCACTAATTCTTTGCAGGGTCTCAGAGGGCTGGGGCCTATCCCAGCTCCCATTGGGTAGAGGCAGGGTATACTTGTGACAGTCTGTCACAGGGCTAACACGTATGGACAGACAACCATTCACACCTACAGGCAATTTAGAGTCACCAATTAACCTAACCTTCATGTCTTTGGGCTGTGGGAGGAAACCCTCATGGAGAACATGCAAACACCAACAGTACTAACCTCTGCACCACCATGCTGCCATTGTTGCATTTACTATTACTATTACTATGTTGTGAACCAACACTATTGTAATTCTACAATTAATTCTGTCTGTGAACATTATCAAGGTTCACAGTTAATTTATTTATCATTCTACAACACAGGGTTGTATAACAACATGCAAGCTGTAGTCCCGTCATGCTACACACAGAAAAAAACAAAACAAAAGAATAATTATGGTGGAGTGCGGTGGATGAGTTGAGAAGTCTCACAGCCTGAGGAAAGAAACTGCTCTGGAGTCTGGTAGGTCGACAGTGGGTACTTCTGTATCGCTCGCCAGACGACAGCAGGGTGAACAGGCTGTTGCTGGGGTGGGTATATCATAGGATTACTGTCCCACTCAGTAAGATAAAGACACTGTGAGGTGTAATACCAGAGAATATCCATCAGTCATTTCTAAATGCAGTCAGTTAACTTAACTATATCAGTGACATTGTCATCAGTCTTCTTTCACTTGTCTCTCCAACTGGAAATAAGTTCTTTGAATTTTTACATCAACACAACACATTTTGTATTGCATTTCTTTTTATTTTTATGTAGTAATACAATTCACATGAATGACAAAAGTGTGTGCAAAAGTAAGTACAGTTCTTGATTTTAGATTAGGCCTTACACTGTCACTGACAAATACAGTATCTGCTGAATATATAATACCTTATACTACTTACAGTATCTCATACACCTCAATATTATGTTGGCTCTGAACATTATTTGCATCAAAAATTGTACTTGCCATTTTAGCTAACAAAAGTTGTTTCAGATTTCAGAGTGAATTCACTGAGATTGTTGCCTAAAATACATACAAATCAAAAAAGTAGACGATACAGTTGGATGTGAATATGAGGATAGTTGTGAAAGTTCACAATCATTTTGCAGCCACACAAACATTTGTGTAACTCAAATAGATGTTCAAACCACTTTATATATATTTATATTTAAAATCCACTGAAAAGCTATATCCTGAGGATAATATTACATTGATTTGGCAGACAACCACCTTCTTGGTGACTGATGGAAAATTTGTATTACAGAATATGCATATAATAGATAGATAGATAGATAGATAGATAGATAGATAGATAGATAGATAGATAGATAGAGTACCAAACTGCAATCAGCCAGTCATATAATAACATATATATAAACATATAATAAACGTTGTTAAGGATAAAAACACAATAAAGCTAAAAGCTTATTTCTATTGTGGTCGTTACAAAAGGGAGAGGGTTGACAGATCTTGAGGTCAGGTAAGACAGGCTTAAAAACATGCAAAACAACCAAGCCAAACAGACTACTGATTTACTATTTCTTTACCAAAAATTTAAAGCCCCTCTTAGTCTGCTGTTGCTTCACAGATCAGGGAGAGCCCACCATCATCTGGCTACCTTGACAACACTACTGTTATGTCTACCAGTGTAAACAGATAAATAATAGATCCATCGAAATTTTTAGATTATATTCACATTTTTTAGATTATACTGACAATTATCAACAGCCATAAAGAAGTTGATGTTTGTGAAATGCTGGACTCAAATGCTGGCATGAATATTATTATTTGTGTCCAAATTATTGTTATAGCAGAACTTCCACAGATGATCTGAAAAATCTATTCTTCTTGATGAGGCTGATAAGAATAATATCCCATTTTTGACATTGTGAACATAAATATCAAATATACTTTTATCAAACATTTTGAGAAATGCGTTCCCTAAAAATGTTGTCAGACAGAAAGCATTCAATATAATATCCTGTTAAGTCTCTTTAATGTAAAGTAGACCTACTTACTTCTAGATAACTCAACTCAATTGCTTTATTAATTGTATTACTCCTCTCACCTGCTGCATTTTTTTTTTACTGTCATCAGATTATAACCATATGTCTAATACTGTATGGTTGTCCTTACTTATTGTTCATCATGTGAAAAATAAATAAGACCAACAAAGCATCTGAGTTCAAGTGAACCGTGTACAAGCCACAGGATGTCCTCATTTATCAAGCGTGTCCCAGTGTGCTTTGATAAACCTCAACATGCTTGCAGTCTTAATGGGCACTTGAACATTGCCGCCAAGTGTGGGTATTGAGACGGACCCTTTGTCATAATGCCGCAAAACCTTTTAGGGAGGAAGTTGGGTTAGATGATGGGACAACAAAGTGTATGACTTTGACAAGTGGGACCACTGTTTGTCTCATCTCCTACCAACAGTCAATGACAACCTTTTCCCAACCCTAACCAAGTACTTTACCAAACTACTAACCAAACCTTAACCACAGCAGTGGCAGATCAGAAAACAGACCTATAAACCGTTCTTGTAACAGTCATGTAACAGTTTTGGAAGGCACTGACCTTTAAGCTGGTTTTAAGACTGTTAATAGAGACAAAAATGGAAGACGATGAGAAATTACATTTTGTTGTTAGTTTGGAGGACTGCTGCAGGGAGAATCTTAAGAATCTTAAGACTTTATTTAGAACATTCCACCTTGTCTATGCTGTCTGTTGTCTTTTAGCAATAAACATATTTTAATTGTCTATTACTTTGATTTTCATTGAGTATGTATGCTGTCTGCAGACGTTAATGCATCTTGACACCACAGACACCCTGACCAACCAGTTGGAGCTAATGCATTGCCTAGGATGTGATTTTTTTTATTTTTTATCAATAACTGATTTTGTGAAGTTGTGAAAAAAAGACTGACATATCATCATCTTTTAAGGTGATATGGTGAACTTGTTACTTTACGTATCCAGCAGTTTTAGAGAAACATTATGGAGTCGTGTTTGTGCCCAACTGATGAATGTAAGTCCAATATTCACCTTCTTTTAGCTTTGTTTATGGTTTGTTGGTCTACCAGCCCCTGAGGGAAATACTGTATCTGGCTCTTTGGCTGCTAAATGCTCCACTATGTTCACCAGCTAGTCTCTATCTGTCTGCTGTTTGATGGTGAGAAGGTAGCGTACATTATTATTATCAGAGCTTTTTCTCTGAAAACAGCTGCCTTCTGTGGCCAAAAATGGCGAGCGAGCTGAAACTCATTATAAAGCTCTGTAAAGCCGAGGGGAGCTTCAGGTGATTCAGGTGATTATTCTCTTTAGGTTCATCACTACTAGCAACCCCTTTCACATTATCATATTGTTTTCACATTGTCAGCTGATTCTTCAGTTGGAAAAGTCACGCACACAAGAGTAGCAGTAACATTAGTTCATGCATGTTTAGTGGCTCTGTCTGCTGTTGTGTTTATATTTCTTACATATACGTGACGTGAAGAGTTGCATTACTCTTAGGACTTACATGCCATTATTTCTAGTAGTTTCTGCTTTCAGCCTAAAGATCTTGTAAATAGAGCTCCAGATCTTTCAGATGAAGTTATTCCAAAATCCTTTGCTGCTGTCATGATGCTTGTGACTTTGTGCGTGTCTGTGACAAATCCATAAGACAAATGAGTTTAAATGAGATTGAGTAAGTACTTGCCAATGCTTTATTCAACTGCGGAGCAGGGGGGGTGGCTTCTGGGGCTCCAGCCCCAAATGTTTTCTCAAAAGCCCTGCATCTTTTGGGTTTTTAAAATAACTTAAACTTCATCATTTCCCGTCAGTCTCTCTGACTGGACCGGCAAATCAATGAAGCAAAAGTTCTATTACTGGGGAAATATCGCCATCTATGGACATAATAGTTTTTCATGAGGAGTCAACCTCTTCATCAGCCTAATATAATTTGAGTAAATGCTCTTCTGTTGGCCTAATATTAAATTCAGAGTATTGAAGACCAAAAAACTGAATATGATAGGCATTGTGAAATCAGGATATATTGCAGGGCAGTTATATGGGATTGCTTTAGATTGTGCTTATCATCTATTTTTCTGGTATTTCAGTATAGGTTGCTGTCTTGTGTAGCTTGTTTCTCAGGAACATCCTTTTTAGTTTTTATGAATTTTAAAATGGAGGAGCACAATTTAAACTGTCACTTCTAGGTTGTTGTGTTTCATGCTGCAAGAAGACATTGTCCAACACAGTTTATAGTGAAGGACTGGAGTCTGTGAAACGTGATTAAAAGACACCAATATATAAACTACAAAGGTGCAAATTGTATTTTTCAAATCCAATTTTCATTCAGCTTTCTGTATTATTATTGTTAAATTTCAATGTATAAACTAAATAGTACTAAAATTATCCCTACTTGTTTGACATAAATTTGATTTCAGTTATTTTTGCATGAGATAAAAATAACTGAAGATTACAAATCTAACCATCAGTCCTAATGTTCATTTTCATGTTCATAAGATTTAATAAAGTTACTATTAGCAATATCCATCAGTTTTCCACACCCCTTTGGTCAAGTGATGCAATTAAATCATGGAAATCCAAACAATCCGAAGCATAACTGGAAAATAAAACACTGTCACAAGCCATCTACTCAAAAGCAAGGCAGCTAAATAAACATTAAGACTTGCAGGAAAGATAGACATGCGCATTGTTGGAGTCAATCAGTTTACATCATAATCAATTATAGCTATAAGCTCATTAGCACTGTGAAACATGCCAAGGATCACATCTCCTCTGGAATATCTTGAAGATCTGAAAAAGAGAGAACAAATCAAAAATCAGTCCTCTGCTCCCCTAAAACTACAAGAAAATGGCATTTCAGTGGTGTTTTGATTCTATAATCTGACACATTTCATGTTACAAACCAATATTCTGCTACAACATCATGTGGGGAGGGACTCTTGAAAAGTGGTCAAAGCTCAAACATTGTAGCTTTGCTCTTGAAATTGTTGTAAGTTTTCTGGCACTAATAACTGTACATATGTTGAGTAAGTAGTGGTGTTTGCCAGCAAGGTAAAAAAAAAAAAGTCACTTTCAGAAAATAACCTTTTAAAGAGTAACTTACATTAAACTCTCTGACCAGGCCATTTATTTCAGTTGCCTGCAGGGGGACCCAGGCCTTTATCTGTAATTATTTTACAAGTATATTTGATATATTTTATAAGAAAGCCTCCCCGTTTCCTGATCTGTTCCTGGTTTTAATTTGCTGCAGATGCTGTTTGTTGTGAATGCAAACTCAACACTTCCTCTATGTTTACTTGTTGTCTTGATAAATTCCGTATAATGTCAATTTCATCACAAGATGGCACCATGGTTGGCTGCCTCGGTGTGTGTTGGTGCGCATTGTTTTGTCTTGTTAATGTGTCTGTTAATTCAGTGTTTTGCTGTAGTACCCTGGGCTCTTTCACCAGAGACGAGCTCATGAATATCAGGGAAACAACTCTGGGAGATTTATTTCCCACTTTTCTCGCCTCATCTGTGGAATGACATTCTCATTGAGGGTGCCCTCATCTTTTTCCATGCCGTGAAACGCTGGAGGAGAGGGAAACAAGCGCACTGGGCTTGTGCGTTAATTTTTACACTACAGTCAGCAGTGCCTGTCAGTAGGCCACTGTTGCCATCTATTGTATTTTTACGATTTTGTACACTCAAAAACAACTTTCTTGGACCACCAAGTCATCAGATCCAGCTATTTGCCTGTGTGCGCCAACAGAGTGGTGGTGCTAGCTTACGATGTCTTCGCTCCTCTCACCTCCAACCTGTGCCGGCTGCTCTGCCCAAAGCCAAAACGTCACCAAACTTTTAACCAGATACAAAAGGACAAGCAGATCTTGGACTCCTTCGTTGCAGTTGAAACTTGGCTGAAATCAACCATCCCATGATCCGGCGACACCTTGGCATGAGAGAAAATGTCATTGTCTTTACTGCAGCTTGACCCGTGGCAGACGACCCCTGGGCAAAGTTCGGGGCTAAACCGAAGTCTGTGGCCTGCTCCACACTCATTGCCATCCAGCAGTGGTCCTTCATATCAAACGGAGGGCAGAAAGGGCGGTGTTCTGTCCATGGTGGTGATCAACCGTCCAAACTCGTGCCACCACCAGCTACTGGAATGGCCACCAGCCTGGCCCCGGTAGTCCTGAGCCATCCAGCCTTCGCGCCGGTGAGACTTACCATCAACCATCCATCCATCCATCTGTGTCTGTTGTCTCATCCATGGTTTGACACATCACTAAAACCTTCTGCTACCCGGATGCTCGAGTCCAGGATATAGACTCCGAAATCAAAATCCATCTGCCTCAACCATTGTCATCCATGTGAGAATTAACAACCTCAGGAATAAACAATAGGAGACACTTAGAAGAGGACTTCACAAACCTTATTGACAACCTTTTACAGTCAGACTGCCGGTTCATAATCTCCAGCCAGATGCCCTGTCCCACCTTTGGAGATGTCAAATTCAGCCGTGTCCAGGCATGTACTGGCCATCGGGCAAACTGGGCAAAATTCTCTTATTTTTTTTATAGTAGCCTTAGCCTATATTCATTAGGCCAACATTATTTTCAAACGAGGCAACCCTATGTTCTCATTCAGCCACTAGCAAGTTTATTTCTGAAAAATAAAGAAAAAATGATAGACAGTCATGACATGTGAGAATCTCTGTTTTTTGGAAACTTCTGGAGAACAAAGTATGCACAGGGAGGGAAGGAGACATTACTGCTGTGCTAATATTGTGCATTAGCAGCACGCGTTATCCAATTGTATTCCAGAAGAAAATAGGCTATCGTGGGGCAGTATGTGGCCTGCTCTGGACAATAGTCCAGTCCTGAATTTTTGTCCCAGTACATCCCTGGCCATGTCCAACTTCATACATGGCTCAAGGGATACAGTTACTTGCTCAGCATATTGTTTGTAGACAACTTTGTTACTTTCTTGAACCACCCATACCTCTTCAGACACAATGGAGTATATCAAAAATTTTCCTCACCATGAACATGAAATTTGCACTCCGCAACTGACAGTCATTCTACTAACGTAAATGACTGTTACTCTGCTATACAAATTCCTGTAATTATAAACCACCTCAAACAATAACATGGCTTTACTAAACGTCAGGTCGTTAACGAATAAGTAATTTTTAGTTAATGACCTTGTAAGTACCCATAACCTGAACTTCACCTTACTGACCAAGACCTGGTTGGATAGAAATGGTGCAGTTGCGATCACTGAGACTGCACCTCCTAATTTCAAGTTCGTCCAAACCCCACTAGATCTGATAAGAGAGGTGGTGGAATAGCTGCTGTCTTCTCCAGTATCTATAGCTACAAGGAAATCCTCCTCGGGGAATTCACCCCTTTGGAATACCTTGCTGTATCGATAAGTTGTAATGCTCTGATTTTGATAAAGTTCAAGTTCAAGTTTATTTGTCACATATAATCATACAGGGTATAATCATAGTGAAATGTATGACTGTTAGCTCCTTCAATTGTGCAATAAAAAATAAGTGTAAAATAGAATAAAAAATAAAGGACAGAAATAAGTAATAAATAACAATGCTAATAGTAAATAGTAAATAATGCTAATCTAAGGGCAATTCTTACAGTGTCCTCATTAGTATCCTAGTGGCCTGAAGAGATGCTGTCCACTGAGAAATATGAGTTAAATTCTTTAATAACAAAATTATTGCCATCAGGCAGAACACTAGTGCCTCAAGATCCAGAAACGGACCTACCCTCCAGTTCTCCAAGAACATAACTAGTGCCATGTCTCACTTTGACCCTCTAGACCTAAAGAAACTTGACAATATTGTTGGGCAGCTCAGGTCCTCCACCTGCTGCTTGGACCTTCTCCCTATCACATTTCAGTCAGGACCACTATAGTCAAAAAGATCCTTTTTTCATTTTATATTTGGCAGCATGGCTCTGTTCTGGGATGTACCCGCCCTTCCACATGCACACGTGGAAAGCTTGAGGCAGGGAGAGCACACCTCCCTGCCCTTCCATGCGCATACATCAAAAGCCTAAGGCGAGGAGAGCAGCAGCAAAAGACCCCCCATAGGGTACAGAACAGAGCAGGCATCAATGACAGCAGAAATTACATTGATTAAGTCAGACACAGATTGGAAAGGAGGAGCTGGGGTGGAAGTGGGTTGCAAAGCGGCTTGCAGAGGAAGCAGCGAGGGTAGGCAGACGAGCAGCTTAGCAGCTTAAATAAGGCAGCCCATTTGACATTTGCCAATTGGATGCATAGAGGGGAATCAGCTTCTGCAGCTGATATAGCTGGGTTTGTGAGCTGAGCTTGACTTCATGGCCTGCCTGAACTAACGCAATGCTCAATTTCAGTCAGGACCACTGTAGTCAAAAAGATCCTATTTTCATTTTATATTTGACGGCATGGCTCTGTTCTGGGACGTCGAGAGCAGCAGCAAAAGACCCCCAAAACGACCATACCGGGCAAACCTCCCTGGCCCTCCATGCGCTTACATGGAGGGAGGAGGGGAAGTTAGCTGAGCACTTAACTAGGATAACCAATTAAACTACAATGACTTGCAGTGAGGCCAAGTCAGTCTACGCTGATTGCTAGTTTGAGGTAACATAGGTGTGAGTTAATAAAGAGAGCCTGGATAGTTATGCCATAACATTATTTGAATGAGCCAGCAGATCATGGGGCATTCATAGCTTTGAGCATCGAGGATGGCTTGAGCCTCAGGCCGGAGATAAAGTTCAGAGGCAGATCATGACTATCAGCCCATAACCTTGAGCGCTGAACAGGTGATAAGCATGCTGCAATTGTTGCTGCTCCTATGCGGAGAGAATGAGCAGTGTAGCGCTCTGGCAGGAGCCCAGGCAAATGGCAAAGGAGACAGAGGCGAGAGGCAAACCAAGCTCGGGACATGGGTTTCCCTCGTCCTTGGCAAAGAGAGGCTCTTGTTGGCTGGCTTGAGTTAGTTAGTGAGGGTTAACTGTTACATAGTGAGGTCATGCGAAGAATCAAAAGATTCTGTGCGTGTAGTGAACTTGCCACCTCTGAGAAACCCATAAAAGCCATGAGGAAGACTGATTCTAATAGAAGTGAAAGGGAGATGTATATCATTGCCTTGAGGTTTCTCTCTCTTAAGCCATTTAGCAGGAGTTAAATAGACGGATTTTCTGTTGGTGGATGGATCCTAACAGCGCAGATGGAATTGTGTACTTGCAACATGTCCCTTTAAAGAGCGAACTATAAAGGCACATATGATGGAAATATTTACAGGGAAGATAGCTACAGAGAAGGCGGCACAAAAGGAGGTGAATGGACTTAGCTAGAGAAGAATGGGACCCTGGTGGAGACTGGCACTGCATTACCAGCGTTCTCTGCGGGATTGTGATGCCACCGATGCTCGCTGGAGTCACGTCATCATTCAGCACTTCAAGGTGCAGGCCCCGCAGCCGAGGCATGGGAGGAAGCCAGGCCGGCTATACTCTGAAAAGATGTACTTGCTGAGAGTGCCAAGCTGGACTCAAGGGCTTGAATTCTGGAGTTCATATGGCAAGCGATGCCTCGATTCTAGACAAGGCTAACCAGACGATGTTATCCTCCAGGTCCGTGAAGCTGGCTGCTGGGGCTGGGACTCGTGCTCTTTTGGACGGCTGAGTGGCGGCCAAAGCTGGATTGCAGCAGAGTTGCAGTCCAGTGTGTCCTTTTCTCTGCAGCTTCTTGCCAGACGAGAGCTCCAGCGAATGGAAACGGCGCTCTCATCGCAAATGGCTTCCTCTGCTTCAGATTGCCGATGCTTTGAATCCAAGATTCAGTCGATCTGCCATGGATCGTCATCATGGTCGGGGATCGACATGACGAGCAGCAGGGTAAGTTGAAGCGCGTACACTGACAGCCTGGTTGTTCTCATGTAGGGGAGTTGCAAAGCAGCTTGCAGAGGAAACAGCAAGGGTAGGCAGACTAGCGCAGCTTAAATAAGGCGCCCCATTTGACATTTGCCAATTGGATGCATAGAGGGGAATCGGCTGAGCCGTCAGCTGATGTGAGCTTGCTTTGAGATCAGCTGTTGTCAGCTGATGTAGCCGGGATTGTGAGCTGAGTTTGACTTTGTGGCCTGCCTGAACTAAGGCTATGCTCAATTTTTTTTAAACTGTTTTGAACTGCTTAGCACATTAGAAATTGTCAACTGCTCTCTTCAGTCAGGTATATTTCCTGCAGCACTTCAAACAGCTGTAAACCATTCCTGAAGAAGAACAATCTCAATGCAACAGTTATTATTATGAACTATTGGCCCATTTCCAACTTACCATTCCTCAGCAAAATACTTGAAAAAATAATTTTGAGCTTAATAACTATCTAACATCAAACAGCCTTCTAGACATTTATCAATCTGGTTTTCGATCTCACCAAAGCACAGAAACCCTTTTCAAACTTTTCAAAAGATTCTAATAAACCTTTGACACTGTTCACCATCATATCTCAAGGAAATTGAATCGAACGCAACTGGATTTTTGGTTTTGTCTGTGAAGACGTTTCACCTCTCATCCAAGAGGCTTCATCAGTTCATGCTTGTTTAACCAGGCTAGACTGGTCCAGAGCACGAACTGTTACAAGCACGAACTGATGAAGCCTCTTGGATGAGAGGTGAAACGTCTTCACAGACAAAACCAAAAATCCAGTTGCGTTCGATTCAATTTCCTTGAGATAACTATGACCTGGATGAATGAGAATATTCACAGGCTTGTTCACCATCATATTTTACTAGAGATTAGAAAAAAAAGGGTATCCGGCTCAGTTCTAAACTGGATCAGAACCTACCGTGTCCATCGGAGACTTTGCCTCAGACAAAGTGGGTATTATGTGTGGAGTACAGTACCCCAAGGTTCGATTCTTGGACCATTGCTATGCTTCCACTTGCACATGCTATGAGGAAACACAAAATAAATGACCATAGTTATGCACATGATTCACAGCTGTACATGTCCCTATCTCCTGATGACCTAGATCCCATACATTCCCTAACTAAGTGTATTGATGATATTATTCTGTGGATGTCAGAGAACTTTTAATCGATTTTAAGATTTTGCTACTTATATACAAAGCTCTAAATGGCCTTGCTCCTCAGTATATAAAAGACATGCTCATTAGATACGAACCAGCAAGGACTCTCAGGTCCACATGCAGTGGTCTTTTAACAGTCCCACGTACTGACACTAAAGCAGGGGAGGCTGCCTTCTATATCAATGCCCCAAGTAAATGGAACGCCCTGCCTGAGGACCTGAGAGAAGCCTCTACACTGAACACTTTTAAAAGCAGGTTAAAAACCTTACTTTTCACTACGGTCTATGACTAAGTTGTTCGTGTGGGTGTATGTGTGTGTATGCATGTTTTGTATATTTTGATATTTGTATACTCTGCACTGATTCTCACTGATCAACACCTGTTGATATGCATAATTATCTTCTTCACTTGCACTTGTATGATTGTGCTGTGATTTGTATTGCCACTTTATATAAAGCACATTTGCCCTCATTTACAAAACAAACGTACGGCAGAAAACTGGGTGTACGGTCATTTCCACGCAAAGTTTGGCATTTATCAATATGGACGTGAGCGGAGGCTACGATCAAATCTCACGTCAAGTCTCAACTCATGTACGCAAGTTTTCGGGTCAGCGTGGACTTATGGTGCAGCATAGTAAATCTAGCTGAGTTGGAGACTTGTAATAAGTCCATTGTGACTGGCATCTAAGCATATGCACCCACGTATTCATAATTTAAAAATATGTAGCCTATGGAAAAATATCTACTATGTGTCATATATCCCTAACATAAATAGGTATTTTCAAATTGTTTGCAATTAATGGGGTTAACAGTTTTCGGTGTAAGATTAATTTCTCTTTCATTCTGGGAGCCTACTTGTTAGGGTATGCTACTGCTGACATAATTACAAGCAATTAAAATGAAGCAATTAAAAGAAATTAGTAGGTTAACCGATTTGAAATGTGATAGGTCAGATGCTTATTTAGTCACCTATTTAAACAAGATCTTTGACAGTCATCAAATCTCGGCAATGGCAGATCTAGCTCTGTTAGAAGACCTTTACACGCCCCTAAGATGCAAGAGGGTTTTTCGGGATCGCAGGGATCTTTTTATGGAGAGTGAAGACTGGCTATTAAGTCACTTTCGGAGGATATGCGCTCTTTCTTACAGCTCGCGTTTGCCTGGATCTGTGGGGCTGGCTCCAGGCCGCTTTGTCTGGATGAAGGCTGAACACCACTGGTGCCTGATTGATCTGAAACGTCATTAAAATGAAGGAATAAATAAACTCTTCTTCTGCATCTGTGTTTTTCTTCACCTAACTGTAAAGAATTGCGATACAAGTCATTATATTACTACTATATGTACAGACGGGTGACAAATCAAAGGAACAACCAACATAAAGTGTCTCAGTAAGGTGTTGGGCCACCACGTGACACCAGAACAGCTTCAATGTGCCTTGGCATTGATTCAAAAAGTCTCTGGAACTCTACTGGAGGGATGAACACCATTCTTCCAAAACATATTCCTCATTTGGTGTTTTGATGATGGTGGTGGAGAGCGCCAAATAAAACTAGTTGGTTTAATTGAACTTGTAACATTAGTGTTTCCATCTCCAGGTTGGAGAAGTTCCTCTTCTTGGCCAGATTATGTTTCTCCATGTCTAAACTCTAGGGGCGAGACCTCTAAATCGAGAATATATAGGGGCGTAATACTTAACTGACGATTGTTTTCAGCTGACACATTTATCAACACCCGATCATTCTAACACTGGGATTGGCGAGATACGAACATTTCATGAATCACACGTGAACCCTGTCGTAAGATTATTTCTGCACTCGGATCTGTGCTGGTTTCTACGTTAGATTGATAAATGAGGACCATTGTGTTGCCCTGTGTATGAAATGTGCTATATAAATAAAGTTTCACTTGACATGACTTGACTATCATGCCATCCCCTGTGCTGCACTGGGACACTTTGACCGCGTCATGGTCCACCTGATTCCTGCATACAGGCAGAAATTGAAGCTCTGTAAACCTGTTGTGAGGATACCAAAGAATTGGAACAGTGAAGCTTTGGAGGACTGACTGGGATGTTTTCAGGACTGCTACCAACAGTCTGCATGAGTACACAGAGGCTGTGACATCATAAATCAGCTTCCGTGAGGACTGCGGTGTACAATCACGCACCAGGGTGAGTTATAACTACGACAAACCCTGGTTTGCAGCTAAACTCAGACAGCTAAGGTTGCAAAATGATGAGGCAGCCACAGCAAAAAAAATCACAAAAGTAAATGAAACATCTGATCCACTTCCTCAATACATACAAAGTTGTTGTTGTTGCGCAACGCATTTGTTACTCTACCTGCAAAACCCAATTCCAGCCTCCCCTCCATCACGCACGCGTCCAGTCAGTTCATTTTACAAGTTAACTGTACAATTGTTAAGAAAATTAGCATACCCAGATATTTTCCAAGAAAAGCACACGAGGTAGGTAAACAAAACATACCGAGCTGGAAAATGACGTGCATAGTCAGCTGATGTAAGATGGTTTATTGACCACAGACTCTGCTGCAACCCTCCTTAACTTTTAAAAGAATCGAAATGACACAGATGGACAGATCTTTGGCCAAGGATACAAACTTTCCACAAGATACACTATAGGAGAAATTAGGGTTTTCTCTATATATATTTCATATATTATCGACTGTTAGAACAATACTTTTGGTGGCACCTTTGATGTTCATTGTCTCCCCTAACAGTGAAATGAAATATCCACCCTTGGCAGTGAGAGATGCTAAACAACTGTGCTATGAGAAACTTCAACAGCAGTTCTCAGTAAACGACTCTGGTTCTATCTGGACAGGACTCAGACGGATCACCAACTACAAATCTAACGCCCCCTACTCCACTAACATCTTGCTGTTCAACAACCTGAATGAGTTCTACTGTCGATTTGAAAGACAATGGGACAGTCCAGACCCAATCCCCTGTGACTCCATCCACCAGCTCCAGCCCACCAGCTCCACCTCCTACAACTGCTCACCTCAGAGGCCCCCTCCTCCCCTAACACAATGATGGCTCTCTCCATCCTGGAGACGGACATTAACATGGACTGTTCAGGAGACAGAATCCCCTCAAAGCAGCCGCTCCAGACTCTGTCTCTCCTTCCACCCTGAAGCACTGTGCTGATCAGTTATCTCTGGTGTTCAACACCTCTTTGGAGACATGCCATGGACCAGCCTGTTACAAGACAGAGCCAACAGGTCTGTAGACGATGCAGTAAACATGACCCTCCACTTCATCCTCCAGCATCTGGACTTCTCAGGAACCTATGCCAGGATACTGTTTGTGGATTTTAGCTGCACCTTTAACACTATCATCCTGGCTCTGTTACAGGACAAGCTCTCCCAGCTGAGTGTGCCTGACTCCATGTTCAGGTGGATCACAGACTTCCTGTCTGACAGGAGGTAGCACATGAAGTTGGGGAAATACGTCTTTGACTCCCAGACCATCAGCACTCTACTCTTCTCCCTGTACACCAACAGTTGCACCTCCAGTCATCAGTCCAACAAGTTTCTGAAGTTGCCGGACGACACCACCCTCATTGGGCTAATCTGTGGGGGGGAGTCTGCCTATTGGTGGAAGTTTGACCATCTGGTGACCTGGGGTCTAATTTATAAAACAGTGCATAGGAAACATACTAAAAGTGTGATTTGTAAAACTGTGTGCACACACACATACAGTGTTCCCTTTATAAATTGATTCCCGAGTCTTAAATAAAGGTTTTAATTGAATTGAATAAATCACAGTCCACCTGGAAATGTGCGCACATGGATCAGCCTCATATCCCGCCCTTTACATGCCAACATTCAACCATAAGTGGTCAATGCAAAACACCTCTTGAATGTTGATGCATAGAAACGAGCCTGCTGAACACTGGTTCCCTCCTAATTCTTCCATTCACATAGTCTTCCAGCAGTGCCAGTGCATCCATCATGCAGCATTACGCACGAGTGTCACCACAGTATGTTTACAGCAATCAGAGTGATTGTTTCACAGCTTGCCAAAATGTATTTATTTATTGAAGTTTTGTTCTGATGAACTTGGCCTGTTTTATGATTAGGACTCATAATGAGGATATGAAGTGTAATGATTGTGCAAGAGCTGTCACTGGCTTCATTTCCAGACTTTGCTAATTTACACAATCCATGTGCACGTGGTGAAGATGTGCAAGGTGAGGTGAACAGTATCAGAAGATATAATTGAAAATTATTGTCAATCTGTTTTGCAGTTCTTTAATGCTGTTTGATGATCATCATTTCATCAGTATCGTGGTTGAGGTGAAAAGGACTCAGTATATTCACGCTTAATATCATGGGAAAGGCAAGCCAGACTTTCCTGAATCCTGCCACCTGCCACATCCTGGCATCATCCAGGCATTTCAACAGCTGCAGTGCGCTCCACAACTGACGATGGGTGTAACAGTCTGGCCCTCTCCTCTGTGCTCTGGGGTTGGGGAATGTAATAGTGAGACAGCGCTGATGAAATATTGAGTGGAATTTGATTTGAAATTTGAATTGGCTTATAGCTTTTACAATTGAAAGGTGCTTATGGAATTGTTCTGGCTCACTAGCACAAATAGCACTGCTGGTTTGAATATTTATGATAAAGCGGATCTATAAGTAGTGTGATATGAAGGAAAATTAAATGTGTCTCACATTTAATTTCCACAATCTGGCTTCAATTCACCACCTCACCATCTGGATCGCCAATTTCCCCTGTCTCCAAAATGTTTGTACGCATGGGTCAGACTTTCCGTACAGGTGCGCACATTCTCCCATTTAATTTGTTTTCATAAATTCCAACTTTTGTGTGGGAAGTGG
Organism: Oplegnathus fasciatus; assembly: GCA_003416845.1. Classification (NCBI taxonomy): domain Eukaryota; kingdom Metazoa; phylum Chordata; class Actinopteri; order Centrarchiformes; family Oplegnathidae; genus Oplegnathus; species Oplegnathus fasciatus. The sequence continues at coordinate 610,474 of NTHP01000258.1, read as the reverse complement.
CGTAGGCCTCTTTCAGGCCCCGTGTTGTGCGTACGCAACGGCTATAAATGAGGCCCCTGGTGCGGACAGAACAACTTGGAGCTCAACACTCTAAAGACAATGGAGATGGTAGTGGACTTCAGGAAGAACTCGGCCCCACCTGCCCCAGTCACCCCGTGTGCCTCCCCAGTCAACACTGTGGAGTCCCTCTGCTTCCTGGGCACTATCAACACTCAGGACCTCAAGTGATGATAGTGTACTTTCTTGGTGAGGATGTATTTCCCGCAGCAGCTGAAGAAGTTCAACCTGCCAAAGTCAATGATGGTGCATTTTTATACCGCCATCATTGAGTCTATCCTCAGCTCCATTAGGTAGATAAGCCGACCCCTCCCATCCCGGACAGAAACTTTTTTAAGACAATCCCCTCTGGCAGGAGGCTGCGGTCCATCAGGAACAAGAACAGTTTATTCCCGACTGCAGCTGGCCTCATCAACAAGGCCCGCGACCCCCACTGACACAAATTCTTATCCCACACCATGGACACTACATGTTACGTTAACGCACAGTCTCCACATCTGACTCAATGCGTTACATTAATGTGCATCTTTTGGAATATTATCTCTGTACATTGCAAATTTTCTTTATACTTTTATTGTAATTTTTCTATTTTTTATTTATGTTTTTTGACTTTTGCAGTACTTGCTTTTTATTTTTATTTTTTATTATCTTATTATGTTTATTGTTATGTACCAAAATAACCAGTTAAATTCCTTGGCAATTCTGATTTCCACAGCATCAGTTCTCTCAGTACAACAACAGAGTCATGTCATACTCACCACTCTGCTGTTCTAATTTTTTTTACATTTTTATTACATTAACTGTTTTTATTATCATTAAGTTACTGTTAATGAAACTAAAGACGTCTAGCACAGATGTTTCACAATAAAAGCCTTCCAGTCGCTTAAAGGTGTAGTCTGCAATCCTGGAGAAAGTCTGTTGATATTTGAACTCAACAGCCAAACAAATACACCCCTCCCTTCAGTGCTCCTTCAAACTCACGCAAGTAACTCACAGCATTAGTTTGTCCTGTGCACGAGCACGAGTTGAGACAAAGCATTGGTATTTGACAACCTGGGAATGAGAACAGGTTGGTGGCTCGGTCTGAGCCACTCTGTTTGTTTCCCATTTACAGAGCGAGGGCTGTGTATGTACACTGGATTTTGAAGCCATCTAATTTGACATTAAATGGGAGTTTGAACACTAAAACTTATCAAATGATAAGATCAACTCATGAAAATTGTTTACGCAAAAGTATGCAAAAATTTTTCATTTTCATAGCACGGTTATTATTATCACTTTAAGTATACACGTATCCATGGGGGAGAACTCAATCATGCACCAACATCACTCGTAGTCTGACCACATTCATTGGCAATATCTAATTGTTTAACAAGAATGAAAGTGTGGAAGCAGTGGAAAGTCTGTGGTCGCAATGTAGAACAAATGACACCCATAGCAACACAGGAACACACATAAAATGAGACTTGTATCCATGAATATATTATCCCAATGCATGCTGGGAGGGCTCCTAACACACCTACCTCATGTACCTGCAATCAGCACTCAGCCAACAATATGAATGCTGATCATGGTTTCAACTCGCTACACATTTTGCCCTTATTTCAAAATAAGAGTACACTGTTATTCAAAATAACTTCATCCTGGATTAACAAATCAATCTTCAAACTGCTCTAAAAGAACCAAATTAGCTGGATGAGAATAAACAGGAAGTAATTGGATTGTAAATAAAACCGTATTTAGATTAATAACAGAAGCTGAAAGCAGAAGTATGATGTGACTCTGTTGTTGTACTGATGAAATGAGCGCTATAGAAATATCCTTTGTGCTTAATTTACTATGTGAGCTGACAGACTACAGGTAATTCCCCCCACAACTAAATGTTTTTACCCGGCCTTTATTTGTTTGTGTGGCCTACTGCCCCATTATTTGAGACTTAGCCATTATTTAAATTCTGGCTTTGTTTCGGAAGTGTGCTCCTTTACACCTGTAACCACACCCAACAGTGATGTCAAAGTGTACTGACACAGCCCTCTACATCACTGCAGCAAGGTGAGAAGCAAAAGTAAGATAATCAGCTCATCATGAGATCATCAGGCAGTTGCTCTTAAAAGATAAGCCGCCTTCTGACATGCACCCCTTTACGTAAGTCTGATGGCAATTTAAAGGAGCGGTGTGTAGGCTTTAATGCCATCTAGTGGTGAGGTTGCAGATTGCAACCAACTGACTACCCCTGCCCTCACCTCTCCCCTTCCGAGAGTGTAGGAGAACCTACAGTGGCCTTCAGGTTCATTTGCGCTCAACGATTGATTTTTCCTACACCGATATTAAGGTGATTTTAATTAACTTACTATCAGAACTAAGATGTTATAAAAAATAATCTGTAGAATCTGCGCCCTGCTGTGTATTTAGAGATGTGTCTGGTGGAGCGGGATGTCCGCCTGCTGAGCCCCATAAATCAGCACAAGTGACGAATGAGTTTTAAATCCTTAATTGTAAAACCAGTTTGTGGAGAACGAAGATATCTCCATATTCTCCATATGTCTGCTCAACAAAACTTTGCTCTGTGCTCCATAAGAGTAGTTGAAGTTATGAATATGATTTGGATAGTGATATTAAAGATAAGATAATAATGTTAAATGGAACATGATGAACATGAAGGATGGACACACAGACTTTTAAAAGGAAGACGTTTTTTGAATAGAGGAGACATGCTATTAAATAGATTTTTTTAAAGTTTTAAATATTTTAAATAAAATGTTCACACACTTTTATAAATCACCTCATAACCTGGCGATTGGATTGGCGATCTCGAGTAACCACGATTGGATGATATAAAAATAGAAACAATCCCCACCAAATTCAAGCTGCCACTTCAATGTAAAAACGGGACCCAGTTTGTCCAGTCTGGGCTACTGTAGAAACATGGCGGTGCAACATGGTGGACTCCGTGGAAGAGGACCCGCTCTCTATGTAGATATGAAGGGCTCATATAAGCTAACGAAAATTATTCTCAGTTTCAATACACTATTGAAAACGTAACTATAGATATTATGTTCCATTTCTGCCAATAGATCCTCCTAAATCTTACAACATGTTGGTCTCATGTCTGAATGAGCATCCTGGTCACTTTTATGTAAAAGTCATGATGGCAATCTTACTAGGTTGGACATAGTAACATTTCCATATGACTTTCAACACGACACAAGTCTGAACTGAATACCATCAGATGAACATAAAGACTGCACCAGGACAAGGTTGAACATGCATAAAATGTGCATCTTGTAAAGTTATGCCTTGTAAGATCAAGATCACTGTAATAAATGTATCATCTCAGTCTCCATCTCTTATGCACAAAGAAAATGTCAGTTTAATAAACTAGGAAACACAGTGAAAGAGCCAAATTTAAGTTTTTGAGGAGATTCTTCTTACATCAGATCAGTCTATAATCTTCTGCGGTGCGAACAAAAGAGGTTAAAAAAAACCTTGAATAGCCACAGTAATAATCTGACCAACACTCTCCGATATTTGTAATTTCCATTTATACAAACTGCATGGATGAATAAATGAATATCCAGCAAAACACTTTACATACAGCGTGTGAGCTAATAGGACCATAAATATCATGTGAATATACAGACAGTATATTTACATAAGCACACAGTCTTTTTAATGAGTTGGCGCTTTTGCCCAAAGTGCATCTAGTAGGAAAAAACTGTGTAACTCGCCTACAGTAGTTATTACCTTTACCATTACCTAAAAAGCACTATAATACCAAAATTATGCATGTAACATTCAGGTTCACTGTGTAATCTGACCTTTGGAGCTTTCAGATGCCGTCCCATCATCATCATCTGACATCATGTCGACCTCCAAATCACTGCCGTCCTGGAAGCCATCTGATTGGTGCGCAGGTTCCTGGCTGGCCCGCAAGGTGTCAACTCCAGTTGAGACCTTCCTTCCTGGCTGCAGAGATGCAGGCTAAAACAGGAAGAAAAGAGAAAAGAGACTGCAGAAACCCAGTGAATATGGGGCGCCATGTACTGTACTGTAAACCTGCTGATGCTTATCATTCCCTGGAAAAATGCTTATTGAAGGGATCACTCCGGACATTTTACACATCAAAATCAAAACTTCTGGAGGAGTTTCTCTCGATTACATCACCTGTCCCTTGTGAGTGCCTTAACTTCATGGAACTGTAATTCAAATATCCTTACTGTAGAAGCCTGCTCCCCCAGCTGCTGGGAGGCAGGTGCTCCGCTGCAGACTTTCATGTGTCGGACCTGCCTCTCCAGCTTGACCCTGGCCCTCTCACTGTCCTTGAACCGGCTCTCGGCATCCCGCAGCCTCAGCAGCTCCTCCTGCAACAAGCTGTGCTGTCTCTGCAAAAGAGCCAGCTCCCCAATAGTTGACCCCGCACTGGCCTCCCGATTTCCACCATCTCGCCAGAGAGGGCGCCATACTGCTCCTGCACCTGGCGCCACTGTTTCCTGTGGCTGCAGCAGCAGCTCCAAGATGGAGTCTTGTTTGATGACAGCACCCTGCAGGATATGACAGAGAATCCAGTTTCACTTTACAAAATTGACACACATGCTGAAACAGAAGTGTGCCTGTTCTGTTGAGAGTTACATTAAATTCTACGGTTCAGCAATCAGGTTTTTGGAGGATATGGAGAAGTCCAGTGCCAAGAGAGCATTTTCCAGTTGACTGGATGACGAACCCAGCTACAGAACCTGAAAAAGTTCCACAGACTGTTCTGAAGATGGATTCCCTTCCTCAGTGGGACGGGCTATTACTATCCAAGGGTTTTTGTGTTTGTGTGTACACTTAATAGTTTTAGTTTGTTATTGTGGGTAAACTATATTGATTCAAACAACCAACATGCATGCATGTGTACTTCATTCTGTGCAAAAATATACTCCAAAGTTCATCTGAAGTTTAGGATTCAGCAGTCTGAATTAGACAAATTAAGAGAGTATCTTGCAAAGGTTCAGTCTTTTTAGTACAAAATTCCCTCTTTTGTTATTATCCCTCCACTGCAGCTCAGCATGGAAACACTGTCCGGGGAAACACTGAGGACTGTGGATTTTGTCCTCCATTACTCACATAAGAAACACAAAAAACATAAGACTTTAAAAATCGTGAACTTGTCCTGAAGGATAATGCTTTTGTTTCTATCAAGGAAAGTAAATGTAAATGAAGCTATGTTACCTAGCCTGGCTAAGTTAGCTTAGAAACAGAGGTCTCAAACCATGGTCCAGATTTGCAGTTCTGGCAAAGTAACAGTGCAAAAGCCTTGCAAAACTGATAAATAATCAATAGAAAACACCATTTATTAAAACACAAGCATTTCAAAATGAACGGCTTCTACTTGTTTCATCCCTGAGGTGATGTATTGAGCTTGATTTTTTAAAGTAGATTCATCTTCACATATGTGATTAAGTGTTGACAAAATATAATTATTTTATTTTTTGACTTGACACAAGTCATAAATAAAAAGGCCTTTTAGGTCTAGTTACTCTTTAAAGGATAAGGCTGCCAATATTCTATGTTTCTTATCGTCGACAAATCCTATAAAAAGACCCAAACCAACAATGAATGTATCCTACTAATGAGTACTGTGTGTCTATCACAGCATGATAGATCTTATTCCTGTGTGCCATTGTTATTAAAAACACATCCATGAGCCACACTGTTGCACTGTTGTTCATTCATTACCATGAACACACACAATGCACACTGCAGGAAATACTCACCATATGTGTATTAATCTGTTGCTGAAAATAGTCTCCAACAAATGCACTTTCCTCCTGCATGAGTAACGTTTGTAAAAAAATTCCAGTGGCCAGCTGTTTTAGGAAATCATTGAACCTTTTTAAAAACTGAAACTTTTGTGAGTCCTTTTCTTAAGGATTTACATCTTCAGTAGGAACCAATGGGCTCGGGGTCACAGCTTGGGTAGGCTAGAATTGAGAGATGGACTAACACATTCTTGGTTTTAGTCTTTTCGTGGGATTTGTTGACTCTGAGAAAATTATAGAATAATGCCAGAATAATACTTTGACTCTGTATATACATACGTATATGTGATGGCTGTTTGATTAGGTGAGAACCAGACTGTGTTCCAACCCAAGGGTATAATGAGCCAAAGGCTTAAATACGTGAAAACAACAGTTTGGTAATTAGTGATGACACACGTATACAAAACAGGCTTGACAATGTCATGAAAAACAATATAAATACATCTTACATATTTTCAAACAAATATTGAAATTTAGCACATCTCATATGCATGACAATTTGGGGTATAGTAATAATAATAATAATAATAATAATAATAAGAAGAAGAATCTTGGTCTAAGGAGAAGATTAGTACATTACTTTTCAACAGATTCACAATATCACCAGCCTTATCTTTTAAAGCTAAAAGTCTGCACCATCACACATTTTTTATACCACTCCAAATAACATACACCATCCAATATTTACAGACTGCACTGTATGTAGCGTAAAATGTGGTTTGCTAATATGCTGTTGCTTATGACTCAAGTGTGTTAAAGATGTACACAAACCTACTCACCTGGAGTGCATGAAGATAAACACTGAGATTCATCAGCCTCTGATAGATCTCCTGTCAAACACAGGCAGCATACTTATTACTGATGTCGGCCTCACACACACACACATGCAGACACACACACTCACACATGTTTGTTTCCATCACTTTTGGGGACATTACAGTGACTAACATTCATTCCCTGTAGACTTACCTTAACCCTAACCATAACCGCTACTTGCCTAACCCTAACCCTTACCATCACCTTAACCTAAACGTAACCTTACTCTAACCTTAAACCAAGTCATCACACTAAAATGCAATGATTTACGTTATGGGGACTTGAATTTTGTCTCCATAAGGGAGGCGAGTCCCCACAATGTGATCGTGTAAACAGATTTATGTCCCCACAACATAAGTAATACACCACACACACACACACTCACCTATCACAAAAATAGCTGAATTCCTGCGTTCCATCCCGTGATTCTNACCCTAACCATAACCGCTACTTGCCTAACCCTAACCCTTACCATCACCTTAACCTAAACGTAACCTTACTCTAACCTTAAACCAAGTCATCACACTAAAATGCAATGATTTACGTTATGGGGACTTGAATTTTGTCTCCATAAACACACACACACACACACACACACACACACACACACACACACACACACTGACACAAACACACACACTTTAAGAAACATTTATTCCCTTACTTACCACAGGTGGTGGCTTGTCTTGACTCCTCATGCAATCCTTTAGAAAGTCAAAAAATATTCCACAAACAGAGAAGAGTATCATGACAATGACAATACATTTGAACATAATATAATCATTAGATATTAATCATACATTAGTACCTCAGTTAAAATTTACATTCCTAAAAGAAAACGATGTGACAGTGAATGGTTGTCTGGGCATATGTTCATGCCCAATGTGACTGGGCATAGGTTCCCCAACTATGTACTGGCTAAGTGTGTTTAGAAATTCAGTGGATACATGGGTGGGATTAGGAAGAATGCATTTTCATACATTATAACTGGGTGTTAGGAACTGGTGACAAAAGTGGCAAGTGATATTTTCTCCTTTCATCCACTTTTAAAGCAGAGCAGACAGTTTCATAAAGAAGTGGAGAGTTGGGATTTTACTAAAAGAAAACTGGGAATTGAGATCTGAGTGTCTCCTGGGAATTGTCTGCAAATATATTCTCATTTCCTGGGAAAAATACCTGCAGGAATACCTGCAGGAATGCATTGTGTATATACCTTTTTGCCTCCACATTCTCATTAAGTCCAGTGCACGCAACAGACAACACAAGACAGTCTCATCTCAACTAGTTGTGCTAATTTGATCAAATACTTCATTTTGGAATATCTACCATGTGAGTATAAACTACGATAATTAAGGTCTTGGAACTGACACAGGGCCCCTCCACAAGTTAGGCTAATAATGCAGGAACTGTGTTGTAGATATTGTATGTTAGTGTTGCAAATTTCTGAACATACTTGTAATTAACCAAATTACTTAAACCAACTAAAAACGAACCTAATTGTGAATAGTGAAAAATCTGTAAAGAAAAACTAAGCTGGCATTTCAACAGGACCTCTACTCAGACATGCAGAGCTCCACCCCCAAATCAGGTAACAGAGTAGCATCCAACAACAATACCTCCATGCCTCAAACCACAGGAACAACATGCCACAATGGTTGCATTTCATTTTCACTGCACACAGTAATAACCAATGGTTATAAATGCTATAAAAAGTGTGAGGGCCCACAAAACCAGCCAGTGGATGCTGATAAGTTAACAATCTTAAAATAATGAGAAAGCATGCCCAGAGGCCCCCCCCCCAAAAAAAAACCCATTCCCACCTACTACATTTCCATCTTGGCCCCAGCTCACCTTTGCTGCAAAGAAATCATGAGCTCCATTGACCAACAGATCCTGATCACCTGAGCAGAGACAAACACAGCAGTCACTCAGTACTAGTCCTAAAAAACATGAACCTTCATTAACCTTGAATTTGAACTTGATTCTCTGTGAAATGTGAAATCACACAAGGCTAGTAACTGCATTCTTTGCATTCTTTGCAATTTACAGTGTGCATTTGGTGGGACTGACCTAAATAGTTTAGTGACACCTATCAACACCATGTTCTCATTTTGGAATGATACCTTAATTAATGTCACATGTTACAGCTTTCCACACTGATTTTATATGTGTAAAGGTGTCATTTTGCCAATGATAATTTGATGAAAGTGGTCTGTATGTATGACTCACTGGATTTGTGTCTGCTTTGTGTGTCTCGCATGTTCCTCTAAATGGTTAATGATTGTTACACTTTTGTGTTGCTGGACAGCAATGAATAAAATCTTATACTGTCATGAGAGATTGAGTCTTCAGTTACTCACTGGTTTCTACCACCTCCATGTGGTTGTGATGGTACGGAAGAGGGATGTCCACACTGGAGCCCAGAAGGAGCTCACTCAACCTGTCCACTGTGGAAACACACACACACACACACACACACACACACACACACAC
>NTHP01000258.1:539852-601234 GCA_003416845.1 Oplegnathus fasciatus | reverse complement strand
CGCTGATCCACATAACAAAACACATATCATGACAATCACACTGTACACTGACAGATACATTTTGCCTGATACAGATACATAAACTGACTATGCCACAACCACAGTGAGGGATGAGAACCCTTGTTGTTAAAGAAAGCAGAGGAAGGCCCCACGCTATTCAATTAAATGAAACATATGGAAGCTGACTAGGGCAACTAACGATTATTTTCATTATCGATTATTCTGTCGATCATTTTCTCAATTAATCGATTACTTGTTTGGTCCATAAAATGTCAGAAAGTGGTGAAAAATGTTGATCACTGTTTCCTAAAGCCCAAGGTGACGTCCTCAAACGTCTTGTTTTGTCCACAACCCAAAGATATTCAGTTCACTGTCATAGAGGACTAAAGAAACCAGAAAATATTCACATTTGAGAAGCTGAAATCAGAGAATTTGGACACTTTTTCTTAAAAAAATGACTCAANCCACACCAAAGTCTCACATATTTGGGTCGAGGTAATGAAACAAATAAAAGAGAAAAAACATACAATCAAATACTAGGTGGGTGTCACAAACAGATGGGTGCCCAGTACAGTATATCTTAAACAGTCATACAGCCTATTTTGAGTGTTCTCTATTATATACTGCAGCAGCAGACTCTGACTTCCAGAGGTGGTTCATATTTGTAGCAGCAGGTTCAATGTCTGCACTTTTAAAAATGAGGGTTCTACCTTTAGATGATTTCAAAATAATAATACTTTTCTGTAACCTACAGAGCTACATGAATGTGTGTCACTTGAGAGGCCATGTTGACAACAGGTTTTATGAATAACAATGCTACATTTGTTTCCCTGCCTGCAGAGGTGGAAGAAGTACTCAGACCTTCTACTTCAGTAGTAACACCACAGTGTAAAAATACTCTGTTACAAGTAAAAGTCCTGCATTCAAATACTTAAGTAAAAGTACAAAAGTATTAGCATCAAAATATACTTAAAGTACCAAAAGTAAGTACTCATTATGCTGAATGGTTCATTTCAGAATAATATATATTATTGGATTATAATTACTGATACATTAATGTGTTCATCACTTTAATGCTGCAGCTGGTGAAGGTGGAGCTCATTTTAACTACTTGATATATTGCTGGTAGTTTAACTTATAATAATACATCATGATTTATTAGTTGATTATATTTTGTATTAATAATCTGAATCTGCAAAGTAACTATAACTAATGTTGTCAGATAATTNTCTCTATTATATACTGCAGCAGCAGACTCTGACTTCCAGAGGTGGTTCATATTTGTAGCAGCAGGTTCAATGTCTGCACTTTTAAAAATGAGGGTTCTACCTTTAGATGATTTCAAAATAATAATACTTTTCTGTAACCTACAGAGCTACATGAATGTGTGTCACTTGAGAGGCCATGTTGACAACAGGTTTTATGAATAACAATGCTACATTTGTTTCCCTGCCTGCAGAGGTGGAAGAAGTACTCAGACCTTCTACTTCAGTAGTAACACCACAGTGTAAAAATACTCTGTTACAAGTAAAAGTCCTGCATTCAAATACTTAAGTAAAAGTACAAAAGTATTAGCATCAAAATATACTTAAAGTACCAAAAGTAAGTACTCATTATGCTGAATGGTTCATTTCAGAATAATATATATTATTGGATTATAATTACTGATACATTAATGTGTTCATCACTTTAATGCTGCAGCTGGTGAAGGTGGAGCTCATTTTAACTACTTGATATATTGCTGGTAGTTTAACTTATAATAATACATCATGATTTATTAGTTGATTATATTTTGTATTAATAATCTGAATCTGCAAAGTAACTATAACTAATGTTGTCAGATAATTTTAGTGCAGTAAAAAGTACAATATTTGCCTCTGAAATGTAGCCAAGTAGAAGTATAAAGTAGCAGAAAATGGATCAATGCCTGGATCAATGAATGACAACCGAAGTTCAAATTCAGGTAAAAGAAGCGTGAGCACAGAAGATGTCTGGAGAGGTGAATCTGTTCAGCCAGCCCACCGCAGAGCGTTAGCCTTGGAGATGCATGACCAAGCGCCGCGACAACTTGCGGAGCTGACACACGAGACTAGACGACGTCAATCCCGACACTGTGTCGAGCATGAGCTTTTAGTGGTGGCATGATTTGGCGTGAGATTTGCCTTGGTGCATGAGAGCGTGAGACAGAGCCTGAAAGCGTGAGTCTCACACCAGATGCGTGAGAGTTGGCAACCCTGCCCAAATCCTAACATTTTCATTGTGTTTAAAAACCTCAACAGTGTGGGACAGATATTTGGGAATTTGGGTCCACTTTAGGCACTACTGTATACAAAAATTTGATAAGTGTGTATTTGAAAATGTAATCGCAATTCTGTCTAGTTATCAACGCATTAGGGGAAATTCTCATGGCGAGAAGTACATATTTCTTGAATCACCATTTGTATTACATTTAAGCCTCAAAAAGCAAGTACAGATATTATTTTAAGTGGAAACAGGAATTCATGGAAACAGAAAGAATAAATTATGGTGTCTCAAAAATACATGAAAACAGGTTAAATAAGTGGGACTGTGTGCTCATTGAAGAGACATACAGAAGAGTGGCACATGAAAATATTCCTTTCATTGTGTCATTAACGTTTGTCTCCTGACCTTTGAGTCTCCTCAGGTGGGCCTTGTGTTCAGTCTCTATGAGGGGGAACTCCTCTCTTGATGGGCACCTGAACACACAAAAGCACACAAAATCCATAAATGCTGTTACCAGGAATGCAATGGACATGGATGTTTTTTGTGCATTTTTAAAGTCATATTTACTAATTACTTGGGGTGTAAATATTTACTGATATATACTGGACACTGATACAAGTGGCAGAGACGCAGAAGCAATTAACAGATCATGTCATGCTGAAGGGTTAAAGGAAACCTTTGGTTTATCACAACTTGGGTTGTGGTTATCAGTTCTACCAGTTATGTTTTTTTTATTACTGATGAAACATAACATAATATGACAACACATGGGTGGGTAAATGCTGACATATACAACAGAGAGAATCACTGTAACGATTAACACATATGGACATTGCTAAGACTAAACAACAACTTTAAGTATAATACGGGTTGTGGGTGAGTTATGAAGAGACAATGGTGCATGTGTTGGTATGATGGTGTTGGTGGGGACTATCGGTTCAAGGGGCGGTATGTAACAATTTACTTGTATTATGTGTTTTTTAATAGTTTTTTAATTGTTTTTTGTTGCCAATGTGTGAACAGATTGTAACATAACTTAAAAAATGAGACCATCCCCGACTTTCTTGGGTGACTGTTACACCCTGTAGACTGATTTCAGTTTGGGGGGCAGACACCCTCTCCACATTTAAGAGTAGGCTTAAAACGTTCCTCTTTGATAAAGCTTATAATTAGGGCTGGCTCAGATGAGCCCTGAACCATCCCTTAGTTATGCTGCTATAGGCCTAGACTGCCGGAAGATTTCCCATGATGCACTGAGCTCCTCTCTACTCCTCTCTCTCTCCTTCTGTACTCATTCATGTCCCATTAATGCATGTTACTAACTTTATATCTTCTGTGCTTTCTCGTCTCGCAGGTTCCTGTGGATCGTTGTCGCAGACTGCCTGCCGCTGTCAGCCTGCTTGACCCCCACTGCTGCTATTATTAGTTATATTTCTATTGTTATTATAGTTGTTGCTGCATTCCTGCCTGCCTGCCTGCCTGTCTGTCTGTCTGTCTGTCTGTCTCTCTCTCTCTCTCTTCCTCTCTCTCTCTCTCTCTCTCTCTGTCTCCTCTCTGTCTCTCCTCTCTCTCTGTCTCTCTCTCTCAACCCAAGGTCAAGGCAGATGGCCGCCCACCTACAGCCCGGCTCTGCTCAAGGTTTCTGCCTCTTAAAAGGAAGTTTTTCCTTGCCACTGTCTCCAAGTGCTTGCTCATGGTGGGAATTGTTGGGTCTCTGTAAATAACATTATTAAGAGTACGGTCTAGACCTGCTCTATATGTAAAGTGTCATGAGATGACTTTTGTTGTGATTTGGCGCTATATAAATAAAACTGAATTGAATTGAATGGAATTGATTTCTATGTTAAAGGACTTGGGACGGTCTTGTGCGCTCCCGAGTGCCTTTCCTCTCTTCAGCTCTGCTACAGCACTAACAGTGCGCAATACTAGCTAACGTTAGCTCTATGATACTACTTCATCTTTATACAGAATTTAGATGATGTTATTTTGAATGTTGATGGAGCAGCTACAATGTTAGCATAGTCCTGATCGATCCAAACTCCATTCAGAAAACAAGCATTTTAAAAGTTGTTTGCTTGTCTTCTTGCGGACAGACCTGAAAAAGCATGAATTCAGACTTTTTACAAATATGTTTCATAATGTAGTTATTTCAGCATCCTTTTGATCCGTTTATTGCAATTAAATCACAGCAAAATCTGTTTATTTTGGGTTTATACTGCTGTGTTAAACCAGATTAATTCAGCCGACGTGGTGATCCAAACTTCATTCAGACACAAGTATTTTAAAAGTTGTTTGTTTGCCGTCTTGCGGACAGACCTGACAAAGCATGAATTCAGACTTTTTACAAATCTGCATCATGATGTAGTAATTTTGGCATCCTCTTGATCCGTTTATTGAAATTAAATCACAGCAAAATCTGGTTATTTTGGGATCATACCACTGTATGATGCCTGTCAATCACGTTCAGTCTCGTGTATGTGTCACATCACGTTTTGGCTGATGCGGCTCACTCCCACAGAGTAGTACTTAGTGAGTAACAGGATGCTGTCTGCAGTTGACTTGACGGCCACTGGTGTCATTGTTAACAAGCAATTTCTGAAAGTTACATGCAGAACCTTTAAACCCAAACACCATTGTGGGGTGTAATTTGTGTCTGAAAGCTAGGGGGCATGTGCATGGGAACATGTAATAATAATATAATGATAAACTTTATTTATATAGCACTTTTCAAAAGTGCTTTACGTGGTTGAACATGGAGTACATGAATGTTTTGTTTTTGGTTTTTGTGCATAGCATAAAGGGACTACAGCTTGAATTTTGTGATACAACCCTGTGTTGTATAATGATAAATAAATTAACCCTTGAACCTTTGAACCCTTGAAAAAACATTCCAGGACTATGGGGCATGAAATCAGAATCACAATAATACAAGAATAAAATGGAAATAAAATACCCAAAACTAATATAAAAATTATAAAGCAGAACCTTTAAAAAAACAAACAAGACATGTTGGAAGTGAAATGGTGTGCTTGCATTAATAAAAGCTTTTTTTTTAAAAAGATACGTTTTGAGAAGTGATTTAAAAGATGTCACTGATTCTGCAAGTCTCAGATCTTCAGGCAGGGAGTTCCAGAGCTGAGGGGCCCTGACTGCAAAAGCTCGGACATCTTTAGTTACGAGCCGGGACTTAGGAATAACCAGCAAAGCCCTGCCTGAGGATCTGAGACCGTGCTTTGGCTCATAGGGGAGCAGCAAGTCAGCAATATAACTGGGAGCTAAACCATGAAGTGCTTTAAAGGTAATCAGTAAAATCTTAAAATCAACTCTAAAACTGACTGGTAACTAGTAAAGAGAGGCTAAAACAGGTTGATTTGACACTGCTAACCAGTAAAGAGAGGCTAAAACAGGTTGATATGATACTGGTAACCAGTAAAAAGAAGCTAAAACAGGCTAATATCTTGACTTCTGGTGTTTGTTGAAAGCTGAGCAGCTGCTTTTTGTACCGGCTGAAAGCGTGAGGTTGTTTTTTGGCTTAACCCTGAATACAGCGAATTACAACAATCTAACAGAGATGATATAAAAGCATGAATTACTATCTTGAGATCAGGCCGAGAGAGAAAAGACCTGATTTTAGATATGCTCCTCAATTGATAGAAACATGTTTGAATGACTTTTGTAACTTGTTTTTCAAATGAAAGGTCACTGTCAAATATTACACCTGGCGTTTGTAGAGAGGAAGCCAAGATGTTTTTGTAAAATAGGGATGGACTTTTGGGGACAGAAGATAATTATTTCTGATTTGTTTTCATTTAGTTGGGGAAAGTTTTGGGACATCCAGCAATTTATTTCTGATAGACAGGATAATAAATGATGAAAACTCCTTACTTCCCTGGTTTTTAATGGGACATAAATTTGTGTGTTATCCATATAACAACGGTACTGGATCTTGTGTTTATGTATGATATGTCCCAGTGGCAGCATGTATACACAGAACAACAAGGGACTAAGGATGGAACCTTGGGGAACACCACGGGTCAGAGGGACCACAGAAGAGGAGGCATCACCAATGACTACTGAGAAAGTTCTGCTTGCTACATAAGATTTGAAACAGTCTAGAGCAGTGTCCCTGATGCCAACCCTCTTTTCAAGGGGATCCAATAGAATAGATTGATCAACAGTGCTGCAATAAAAGATTGTTTGTCACTTTGATGAGAGCGGTTTCGGTGCTGAAACGTGAATGGAAACCTGATTGAAATTTGTCAAAATATCATGATTGTTCATAAAAGAAATCAACTTTAAACTTTTTTAACTGGTTATGAAACAGTCTCAATTTAATACTGATGACTCTATATGACCTACATAAGCAAACGAGACCAACAGAGGGTCGGATTTTTCTGCGATTATTATTATTTATCCTTTATTTAGCCAGGAAGGTCCCATTGAAGTACAAGATCTCTTCCTCCAGGGGGTCCTGGACTAGACGGCAGCTTAAGTAGTTTCAGGTAAAAAACAGTTTCACATATAATACAAAATACATATAGTACATACAATACATAATAGAAAGACAAGGGAAATAGTAAAAGAAGAGATGCATACAGACCATAGCGATATCTATAACACCTAAGGGATTAAGTAAAACAGCAGCAAGTGTCCTTCAAGGCAGTTTGTAAAAGACCTTTAAAGGTCTTCGAAGAAGGGAGTTCTTCTTAGGTAATGATATTTTGCAGCTCATTCCATGCCCAGGGTTCATAAAAAGAGAAAGCAGTTTTACCAAGGTCTGAGCTCACCCTGGAGACATTTAAAAGAATGTGACTTGTAGATGTAGTGCTATAGTTGCTGGTATGAAAGGATAAAAGGCTGGATACAGAGAGGACCATCCTAAAGACTCATATAAAATGTAATGGTGAGTACGTAAGCCTGCATTTGTTACAAGACGTAATGCAGCGTGATATGCAGAATCCAGTTTTCTAAGTAGGGATGAAGTTCCATGCATGTAAATCACATCACCATAGTCTAATACAGACATTTTTGTTTTTCTGGCCTCCAATGGAAAGCTTTGTTTCTTTACAAAAAAAAGAGCCCAGTTTTGCTTGTTCAATAGATTATCAATATGCACATTTAAAGTCAACTTTTCATCAAGCCATATACCTAGGTATTTGTAGGAAGTGACTCTTTCTATACATGTACCTTCTAATGTCAAGATATTGGGATCAGCTGCCTTAGAGCAAGAATGAGTGAAGGTCATATATCTGGTCTTTTCTGAATTTAGGATCAGTTTTAATTTTAATAATGAAAGCTGCAGAGATTGAAAAGCATCCTGCAAGAGCTCTATGGCTTGATTCAAAGAGAGTGCCACCGTATAGATGATCGTGTCATCCGCATACATATGTATCCTTGCTGGATTTATTCCATGACCTAAGTCATTTATAAAAATAGAAAATAAGATAGGGGCTAAAATAGATCCCTGCGGGACACCTTTGTTTACTGTAAGTGAGACTGAGGCATAGTTTTCTACTGAGACACACCAAGTTCTTTTGGACAGATATTCTTAAACCACTTCAGTCATTTCACTAAGTCCTATACAGCTAAGTCTCTGTAATAGCAGTTTGTGATCTACAGAGTCAAACACTTTAGATAAATTAACAAATAGAGCTGCACAGTGCTGTTAACTGTCTAAGGACTTGATGATATCATTAGTAACTAGGATAGCCGCTGTTATACTACTATGGCCTGATCTAAAACCTGACTGAGATTCACAGAGAACATTGTTATCAGATAAAACGGTTTTAATTGGCCATTTACAAAAGATTGAAATACTTTGCCCATAACAGACAGTCTGGAAATGGGACATTAATTATTCAAGAACCATAGCTGATTTCCAGGCACTAGGAATGATGTTGGAAAATAAGCTCAGATTAAAAACAGAAGCAATAGGCAATGATATCTGCAGCAATTTTTAAAAAAGTAAGGCTTTATCTTATCTGGGCCAGAAGATTTTTTACAATCAAAAGAGTTTTGTGTCAGGTTGAGATAGGAGTAAAAGAGAACAGTTGAGCAGGGCAACTTGGGACAGGCTCAGAGTTTCCTTTTGCAACATAATCATTTCTTTTCTAACTTTCTAACATGATCATTGCAAAGCCTTGTAAACTCAGTGGGCTTCAAGGTTAACCTTAACAACCCTGCCCCTGTATCAGCCATAACCACAAAATATAACATCAAAAGTAAAATTCTCTGAAGAAAAATCTCCTCTTGCTTCCTTTTAACGTACTACTCATTGCTAAACTTTGCCTGGGAAAATGTAAACAGGCTCTTATGGTCTGTGTGCCATAAATCATTTCGTCTGATTTCACAGGGAATCAGACTCAGGGACAGGTATTAAGAATAACTATATAGAAATCTATAACTACATAAGTTTCATAACAAGTTAAAAACTCCTTGTAGTAACTTTAATGTGTTTATGAGCATGTTTTCTTAACTTTTGCAGTACTTGTTTCTTCTTTTTTTCTACTGTTTATTGTGACCGTCACGCACCAAAATACCAAGGCAAATTACTTATATGTGAAAAAAAAATTCTGATTCTGATTCTGAAGCTGTGAAAATAAGACCTAAGTTGCAATAAACCTGAATTATCCTTGAACATACAGATATGAGATTGATATTGATCTTGCAATCTCACTCTTAAAAAGAATGTTTAACTGTTCCTTAAAATTAAAGAAAGAAAAACAGTATGTTTGTATGTGCTGGTGCATTTGCCCACTTGCTGACAGTGCGCTGGATGTGCCGTATCCAGATGTTCTTGTCCTCCTTGGATGCAGCATGGAACTCATACATCTCAGGAGGGATGGAGTCGCTGATGAGGAACATGCCTCGCTCCTGATTGGCTATATCCCTCACTATCAGGTTCTGAAGGGACAGCACTGGAGGTTTGTCCTGGATCACACAGCAGGGGATTGTTTGGAGAAATAAACACAGGGAGGAAAAGTGAGAGAACAATAGTATGATCAGCTGTCCTTCCAGTCATATGCGCAACACACAATCCATTAGTGAATTCTATTGTGCTTTTGTATGTGTAGGAGTACATTTTCTTACCAGACATGGAAAGATGTACCTCTGGTCTTTCTCCTGCAGAAATACCAGGATGTCTGTCATCAGTAAGACCTGTGTATCTACACACACACACACACACACACACACACACACACACACACACACACACACATCATACAACCACACACCAAAACGCAGTCAAGCTGGTGTTCCATCAAGCACATATGTGAACACATGTAAAGTCTGAAAAATCTTTTGTTGGCAGCTTGTGCTTATAATTTTAATTTAAAGCCAGAAAAGTGCAAATGCAATGTACAGTATTTGTCACAAAAGATAGCACTGATCACGATTGTTCATCAAAAACGCCTCTACAAAATGACAGCAGTCATTTTTGGCATCTTTTTTATTTTAAGTTTTGCAAGGGAATAACAGAACGAGAAGGATCAGCCACCGTGAGCTCATGGCTCACTGTGGCCATCAGCTCGCTGTGTTAGTCGAGGAGCTGCAGACTATACACCTCCAACTTCTCAACAAGGTAACTAACTTGTCTAAGACTGATCCTACCCCGAAAACCAGAGAGCTCCAGCGAGTGGCCCATGCGAGCTGAACTACTGGGTGACAATTTACATGTTCTTGTGATTGGGGTTGGTATGTAGCATAAGAGTAATTAGGAAGTGTTAGAAATAAGGTCTCCAATCAATATAGAAACGATCTTGGGTGGTTTAGGCATTTCCCTTTTACTTCCCAACAATTTCTTTCAGAATGGTCAATTTAAATGGTTTACGTTAAATTTCTCATCCACTTGGTGGACTACTTTGTTCCCACAAGTTAACCTATTGCGCCAAGATATCATTTACCGCTTGATCTGGCCTTCCTCATTCATTTATTAATTGCCTACGGTTGTATTCATTGATTCATTCATCATTGATGTATTAATTTGTTTGTGTATTCATTAGTAATAGTACATGTAATTAATAGTTCAACAAACAATTCACTGATAAAGAATTTGCTTACATGGTTTGTGGGTATAAATAATTACGTTCACTTTTTACGAGTCAAACATCTTTTGTACCACTTAATGTGTTTACACCACAAACTCGCTGCTGTCACCCCCTTACTAAAAAACCCTGACATTCTCAATAACTACTGGCCCATCTCCAACCTCCCCTTCTTCTCAAAAATCTTGGAGCGAACTATTGCCTCCCAACTAGAATCACACTTGGACTCCAATAACCTCCATGAACCTTTTCAATACGGTTTCCACTCCAGACACAGCCCTGAAACTGCTCTATTAAAAGTCACCATGACATTCTGCCTTCTGCCAACTCTGGTTCCCTCGTCCTCCTTGACCTTTGACACCATCAACCACTCCATCCTCATCACCCGCCTCCAGTCCTCCATTGGCATAACCGGCACCGGTTATTTGTTTTGTTCAGCAATTGTAAGTAACATCACTCATGTTTGTTACTGAGTTCCATTGCTCTTTGAATTAGTCAAGAGTAACCAAGACCTTTGTAAAAACATTTTGGGTCAATACTTTAATGTAAGTGTGGCACAATAAAGGTACTTTCAAGTAGCCAGTGGTTGTCGCCTCCATTGTTTTCAGTGTAAACACGACAGCAGCCATGCCACAGACTGTGGAGGATACTTTTTAATGAACGTGCACAGCTAGCTGCTGCCGCAGTTGATGATGATCCAACTTTTTTAACTTGCTGCCGCGGCTTGCCCTTTCACCATGGCAACCACAGAAACTAAAGCAAGGGAAACGAGGAGCTGATTTATTTTACTTTATTTTAAGATACAGCCTTTTATAGTAGATTGGGGAGGTAACCATGACAATAAGGGAGCCTGTGGCTGTAGCCGCCTTTCCAGTGGCCAAAAGTTATTGTCGACTTTAAATAGCAAAAAAAAAAAGATATTTGAACCCAACAGTCAAACAAATACACCCCTCCCTTCAGTGCTCCTTCAGATGCCCCCCCCCCAAGGCAACAACTCCTGATCGAACATTCACAATAAACACAAATGATCAAACGCGAGTAACACACAGCATTAGTGTTGTCCTGTGCACGAGCACGAGTTGTGACAAAGTGTTGCGGCTCAGTCCGAACCACTCTGTTTGTTTCCCATTTACAAAGCCAGGGCTGTGTATGAACACCAGACTTTTTTTCAGTGCACACACAGAACAGACAGCTAGCAGACCATGATGAGATATTGGCTGAATTTGACAAAAAGTGTATTGGATTAGAATTGCAGACTACACCTTTAAGTAATATTTTCACTTTATTAAATGTGCAGCGTCAGATTGAGCCTACAAGATATCGTTGCAGCGCTACATATTGTAAGTTCACCTACTTTACACACAGACAAATATTTTCAGAGCGTTGTGTACTGTACCTTTGAGCCGGGATCCTGGGGTTTTCCAGAAAAGAGTCCCTTCGTGGATGAGTCTCCGGCGGAACAACTCCCCAGGCTTGAAAAGTCCACCATCCCTTACTCTGGCCTCAGCCCGCGGGTCCAGCTTGGCCTGGATCTCTTGCAGCCGCTGTGTTTTCTCCAGGTCCTCCATCTGCCAACCAGGATAAAAGTCATCTTCCATTTGGAGTCCAAAAAACAGTATTAATGAACATGAATGAACTTAACTAATTTGATTAAATTTAAATGGAATATAGTAGACCTTATAAAATAAAATAAAACGGGTGCAGAATTTATCATCTCAAACTGCATGGGAATTCAGTTGTTTTGAAATTTTTGAAAGTTTAATATGATACAACATTTTTTTATAATGATGCACTGATCCAGTATACTGAATCTATACTAAATTGGTGACCTTTAAAGGGATCTGGTGTGGATCTGCCACCTCTGGCCAATCTAATTAAAAACTGACCGGACACATGAGACAGGAATGATGCACAGGTTCCCAGCTGGAATTCAAGTTATGATTGTTAGTGTGGTGTCACACTGGGTTACCAGGAAACCCTACACCATCAATGGATTCAAACCCAGTTCATTCTTGCTGTGAGGAGACAGTGCTAACCACTAATAAAAAGTAAAACTAGAAAAGGCTACATTTTCTGAAGAAAATTTAAGTGTGGTCACAAGTAAAAATAAAAAAACATCATCTGAAATAGCTGAAATACTGAAACAGTTGTAGTTAAGTTGAAGTTGCAGTCAAAATCTAATGAAATTGTAGTTAAAATGGAAGTGCTGAAAGAAGTTGAAGTTTCAGTTTAAGTATAAGAACTAAATTAAATTGTCAGTTGTCATTGAAAGTGTCAGTTGAAGTGCAAGCATTAAAGGAATTTCACATGTCAGCTGCAGTGTAATCACTGAAGGCAGATGAGCTCTCAGTTAACGTAAATAAGAAATGGAAGCAGTGAAACTGTCAGTTGACATGTAAGTGCTGAAAGCAATTGAAGCATAAGAGGTCAAATGGAAGCGCTGAGGACAGTTCAGATGTGTGCACTGACAGCAGTTAGGTCCGTGTATCATCCGTTCAGTCAATTATTTCATTTAATCAGGAAAGCAAAAAAAAACAGTGTGTTTTCCTGTTGTCATATTGAAGTGGGTAATCAGATAACATAGAAAAACCAAATAAAATTTCAGTTTTTGAGATTTTTTTCAGATTTGTGGATTTCTGACTTTTCTTCACCTTGCACATGCGCTTAAAGTGACTACTGCACGCAACTCATGGGACCTTGCGAAGAGAAAAAGTGGAATGCTATTAGTCATTCTAATGATTTCTAGAGATTTAGTGTTTATGACAGATATGAACCTTTACTACCCGGTTCATCAGTGTTGATACCACCAGTATTAATAATCATAGGCATTGTTATACCGTAAATATCCCGAGCTATACTACAGTAGGTGAAGCACTGTAATGATAATGAGACAAGCTCTAATTAGCTCTAATTATAAAAAAGTTATACATACAATAACACACTATCACATTTTTGAGGGAGAAGGAGAGTTTTACCTATGTGTGTGTGATGTCTGCTTGTAAAGACATTTAATTTTGTATTTACTAATGAGAAATATTTGCTTATTCCCAGGAGACTTCCCTCCTTAAATAATCCCCATACAGACAACTACTCCCTTCTAGCGTGTATCTGTGTGTGACCCACCCCAGTACTTTTTCAATTTTTTTTCAAATTCCTTAAAATTTACCAAAATTTTCAATTATATAAATGCTTTACAAACTTTCTCTTTGACTCTGTGTGCTCCCGCGAAGTAAGACTGCGCATGCGTACAGCGGAAAAACAGTACAAAACAAATGATGAATGAATGGATGGATGTTTACTAGATTACCCATTTCAAGACTGTTTTGTTTTTGTTTTCCAAATTTAATGAAATAATTGAATGAACGAATCATACACAGACCTAGTTAAAATGTCATTTGAAGAGTAAGATCTGGAAGTGCTAAAAATCAGACCCACATTGACATGTAATGGGTGGAACTTACGACAGAAAAACTATAAAATGTATGAAAAAGCTGATATGTCAATACTAATATGATGAAGTACAACAGGCGAACTGAAAGATTGAAGTATGAAGTGTCTAGGTGCATAGGAACTTCGATACTCTTATGGCACTGACCGGATTGCTTCGATACTAACGAGTATCGAAAAATGCTTAGTCATTTGGTACCATATTTCAATACCCAAGGAGTAAATCTCATCAGCGGTGATTGGCTGTCTAACATTACATGTCGTGGAGGTGTGCAGGAAAACACTACGTCACGCCCAAAGATGGGGCTCACGTGTGTGTGTGTTGCTGCCAGAGCACACCGGAACGACGCTCCGCTACTTTTTTTCGGGGGAAGGAAGGCTGGGTCACCTTATTCCTACTAAAACCACACCTGAATCCGACTGCCAATCCCTAATAAACAGGCCCCCTCCTCCAAGGTTTAGGAAGGAATCAAGCCCAAAATGGACCAACTCCCTCCTATAAGGGCGACCCAAAGCTGGATCACTATCAGTCACAATAAACACAAATCACATAAACAAAATAACAATATTGGACACATGGTAGTAATGGTGCAGACATGATGTTCATACTAATAATTACAAAAGGTAACAATAACAATACTGTCGACTCAGCAGGCCTTACCCTGCTGACCTGTTCTGGAGCTGATTCTGCTTCACTGCGCGTGGCCTGGGGCAGACGTGCTGCCGGCACGCTCCCTGACTTTATTATGATCATTATTATTAATAGTAGTAGTGATAGTGGTGGTGTTATTATTGTTATTATTATTATTATTATTGGTAGTGGCAAAAGTAGTATTAGCATTAGTATATATTTATGTACTTTTTCCCCATGCTTTGCCTTAGCCTCCCTTTCTCTCTCTCCCCCTCCAATCTATATACTTTTTTCCAGTCTGACAGTGTGGAGCACAAAAAAATGCTAATGAAATCTGCCATAAACAGCCATAAAATCTTCTATTCTTCTATTCTGAACAATATGGTACTTAGAGAGCTTTTGGTACCTGTTGGTCTATTGAACTAAGAAGTTGTCTGACCATCAAGAGAGCCTGGGCCAGAGAGGAAGCTTCTTCTTCATCATCTGGATAGGGAAACAAATAAATAGGATTATTGTGGAAGTACAAGAACCTAAGGCAACAGGCACGATGTAGACAGAATATCATTTAGCCACCATTAAATCATTAAACCGCTTATAGACATTTCTATGGTTTTTGAATGATTTTGTTGGTTCAATTGCTCATATACTGTATAAACAGTCACCAAACTAAACTCTAACTGCAGTAAAGCTATTTCCGTTCATATAGGTGCAGCAGCACTATGTGCACAAGCTTTGGGTAGGGAAGTACAATATAAAGGTCTAGTGATTGATCATTATCCTCTTGGCTACAAGAGGAGTTATGAGACATTACATGTATCATACCTCTTTAAAAAATGTGCCAATCATAGTGGTGCAGGAGGAAATAGGCGACCAAATGGCTTCTCCATGTAGGAAAATAGAATTGTTGTCTTGATGGTAGAAAGTGCCAATACTCCACAAATATGCTGCCAAAAGCTGTTGAATGCAGGTTTGTGGATATACTGAATGTCCTGTTGTGTCCTGTTATGTCATGTTTTCTGTTCACAGGCCTATTGTTGCCTGGGTTTACTTTGTTGTATTAAAGTAGACCTGTATGTATTATCTGGATGTGCAAACTTGTTCTTATTTTATTTTGCAGTGAAATCTTATTGTGCCATGTTAAAAGAAGTGGACTGATAATAAAGTCATTGTGACTGGTGTGATTCACCGGTGGTGTTGTCCAGAATGCGCTGGATAAGAACAGGATACTTGGAGATCCGCTGAGTCACCAACAAGATGCACTCCTGAACACCATGGCAACGTAGCAAGGGTCCCCGACTCACCCGCTGTCCAGAGACAGAGAGAGACCAACACTGATAAAATTATCCTGGCCGTCATTCCATTTTCATTCTGTTTGAAAGTCACGTTTGAGGATAGGAAAAAAAGACCACTGTTTAGTAACAGAAAGATAAGTTAGACAAATTAACTGGAAAAATCAGAAGCAAAATATCAATGAAGAGAGATTTCAAATATTTTAAACTTGCTCAGTCAGCTTCTATAAAAAATGGTAAAATGTGTGGCTTTTTGTGCATGGTGTCATGGCTACTACAAGTTCTTAAAATTACTTGTATAATTATAATGAGAGAGAGGGATTATGATGTGTTGTCCTTGTTACACAGATGACGAGCGAGGTATGATCATAATAAGTTATGGATTTGAAAGTTATCATCCCCATCACTTCCTATATTTGGATCGGATCACGTTCTCACCTATAGTGAACAGAACTCTGGTGCACTTGGAAGCGAACCGAGATCCAAATTTTCAGGCAGACCAGAGTTTGGTTGTTTGGTCCGCACCAGAGTTCGAATGAGCTTTCACACCACCCCAAACGAACCGGACTATCTGACGAAATGCTCCAGGGTTTGATTAAAACGGACCAAACAACCCTAAGAATTGTTGTGTTTTAGCTTAGCTTAGAATGTGCCCTTCATATCAACATAGGTTGTCCTACATGCTTGGAAAGGAGGGGTGAGGGGAGGAGTATTCAGTTGGTTGCAATCTGCAACCTTACCACTAGATGCCACTAACTCCTACACACTGGTCCTATAAATGGTGAAATCAGTTGAAGCAGACAAAAAATCTACAAATGTTTTATGAATGGAGAATGTAAAAGATATTTTACTGTCACTGCTAATACAGTGTAAATTTGAAAAAACAACACTTAAAAGTGATCCTGACCCAATAAATAAATACTGGTGTTTGGGAGTAATAGGTAGTTTATAGATATTTTTAACGGCCAGTCAGGTACTGTAATCACATTTCTATCGGGCCACATCATACGGTAGGATCTTGTGCTTATTTCTATTTGGATAATAATACCTATAATATATATATATATAATAATAATAATCTGAGAAACATATTGTCCAAACCTTGACCTACACAAAGAAACACACATTGGTTTATGTGTGAATGTGTTCTTGTGGAAGAAGCGCTATCCCATGGTGACACCCTGTAATTGAATAAATGGGCATGTTTATTGGATCCCAGCCAGAGAGCCGCCGGCTGGCAGGCACAATTCTGAGTGGCTGGCACTAGGCATGGACAAGTAGCATTTGAAAGTATTTCAAGCATTTCAAGTTCATGCCTACTACAGACACTTCTAATGATTTGAAAGTACTACACACTAACAATAACAAAAAAGTTGTCACAACAAAAACAAAAATACATTTAAAAGAAACCAATTATATTATTAAATTAATTAATTATTAAAATTATAATTTTCATCAAAGAATAAAAACTAAACAATAATGTGAAAAACAACTGAATGGACAAATGAACTCATCACATCACACACACATAGACATACATACATAGATGCATACACACACACCACCCGCACACACACCATGTGCATGTGTAAAAGGGTGTCCTTTATTTTCTTCTGTAACCAACTAATACATATTTTCATCAAAAGACTAAGACTAAAACCAAATAACCAAAAACAGGTGCTAAAATCAAAACTCCATACACTTCACATCCTGTGTATAAACTCTAAATTCACTTTTGATTCAAATCTCACTTCTTTTCTCAAGTGTAACGCACCACATGCTGTGTATTTTGATGTGGTTTTAATTTTTTGGTGTCTGTCTCACCCGTATGAAGCATTGGAACCTCTTGTCTCTGGCTAGCAGTTCCTTGTACAATTTGACAGCCTTCAAGTGGCGGCTGCAGAACTCAGCGTAGGTCTTCCGCATGTCATCTGCACACTGGCCTGAGAACTGGCAGAAGAACACATGCACAAGTTGTTTTGTCTGTGTGTGAACGTGAGTGGGAGAGAACTCACGCTTCAATGTAAAGGAAAGTCTTTCTGTCTGTGGAAAAAGAGGCGCTGTTCAGAGCCGGTATCTCTTATCCAGATTTGGGTGGTCACAACAAAAATCAGATAAAATTTAAAAAGCTAATACTTTGTAAAAAATAATCTTCATGGTTATTTTATCATTTCATTGTATAAATAAATGCAAAATTTCTACCAGTCATGAAATATATCTTACTAAAAAAATATTTTAGAAACATTTTTATAATGACTTTTTTTCTTACTGAACATGCGTTCAACCCATGTTGGACTCATGTCATGTATATATGAGACAGCTGTCACACGCTCTGGTTGTCACTGTTAGGATTCTAGTCTTTGTAGTTATGTAGTTATACACTTCTGCTAAACCCTAGAATTACACAAAATTATGCTACTTTCCAAATAAAGTTACATTTTAGTTCCAGTTCTGTGTCACTGTGCCAGTCGGAATGGGCTATCTGTTAGTCTGTGTCTATAGCCGCGTTTCCACCAAGCAGTTCACTTTTTTTTTCCAAGTGAGGAAATAGAATATTTGCAGTATTCGCATAATCTGGTTGATATTCATATACATATTAGAGATTAAAGATCCAATCATCACTAAAGTGTATGTCATGCAAGAGAGCCAATAAAAACAAAGGGAATGGTCACAGTTGTCATATCAAAATTTACCGTGTGTTGATTGATTCACAATGTCAGCTCAAGCATTGAGTAAGCATTGAGAAAACGTTCCACCTTAAAAGTTGCCGGTAGCTGCCTTTGAGCTGCACAGTGAATTATATGATTTTTTTCTCCAGTCTACAGCGAGCTAACGTTAACTAGTAAAGATGAAAAGGCAGCAAAAAATCCTTTAATTTTTTGGAAGAATAGATGTTAAGAATGTGGCTTCATTTGCTTGGCACAAGTAAGTAAATGAAATCTGCTTACATGGCTGACGCGGCTATTACCATCAGGTATTAACCCCGCCTAGAGAGTACTGTCTGTGGTGTAAACGCAAACAGATCTAGGGTTTAGGTACTGGGGGGTAAGGGTACTATATACTATTACCAAGGGTACTATACCAAAGTGTTTGGTGGTAATGCAGCTTATGTGAGAATGCATGGCAGTTACCTGCTCTAGTAGTATGTCCCCCAGCTGGTGAATGGTGAAATTGCGGCTGGATCCAGGCTGCAGGCTGTTGTTTCGCCGCAGGAGAAGTTGTGTCAGAAAATGGGAATGTATCCTGGTCAGCTGGTCCAGGCAAGGGAACATGGCATGCACAGTACTGGGGTCCAGCAGAAGCTCCTCCAACATGCCCTGCTGAAACACCCTTTCCATAATATGCAGCGTTCGCATGTGGTGCAGCTCTGTCTGAATGAGCTCTGAGAAGGACACACACACACACACACACACACACACATCAAAATCACGTAGCAGACTGTAGCAGTCTGACATTCTTTTAAATTAAATTTTAATTATGTCTAGCTACAGTAAATAGTATCTGTGTAGCATTTTAATCCTGGGTCTGTCTATTCAGCAATACATCATAGGGCAGAAAAATAAAGGTCAATAATCTACTGCTGAAAAGTGGATGATGTTCTTGTCACCATAGATGACATCCTGCCTCTTGATGATGTTTTTGCGGTGTGTCTGCAAGTAACTGCTGTCCACCGCCATGCTCCATGAGTCAGCCTTAAAGTCCTGGCCCTCGAACTCCATCTCCTCCAGTACTGAAGTATAGTAGATGTCTCCTACACAAGAGAAAACCATGAGCATAAAAGATCACTGACTGACCAATTATTTAAATAGACAATTTTACCCCCTGGCATTTCCTAGTGGTATTATTGTTGGCGCCGCTGTTGGAAAGACAATCCAGTTCAATTCAGACTTTATTTCAGACTCACAAGATGGTTCATAGCAATAAAAAAAAGAAAATAAGACATACAAGATATAAGACAGAGAGAACTGGATCGCTCGTTTTCCTCAGAGCCTAGCAACTACCGACAACACAGGACACACTGTATTTGTTTGTTTGTTTATACAGTATACAGTATACTCAATGCAACTAGAACGTCAAAATCATGTCAATTGTTAATATTTTTTATTATTGAAAGAAGAAAAATGTCTTTGGAGATACGTCAAAAATGCTCCTGTAGTCTCTCTATGAGTGGGTGGGCCAGTGTACATGTTTGATCAACAACTGAGCTGGTAGGGG
The DNA here is from genome assembly GCA_003416845.1 of Oplegnathus fasciatus. Classification (NCBI taxonomy): domain Eukaryota; kingdom Metazoa; phylum Chordata; class Actinopteri; order Centrarchiformes; family Oplegnathidae; genus Oplegnathus; species Oplegnathus fasciatus. Next base: position 581,363 of record NTHP01000258.1, on the reverse strand, counting down.
TACAGAGACCAGTGGTGGATTGTAAGTACATTTTCTGTATCTTATACTACTTTATACTTCTGCCCCAATACATCTTTGAGGGAAATATTTTTACTTTTTACTCCACTACATTTATTTGACATTTCAACAATTTACTGACTCATTTAAACGAGGAGTTATACAGACAGGAATTTGAACACACAGGTATTTTATACACCCTCCATCTCACCTAACTATCTACCAAGTACACATACTGCTGCTTGTCTAATCCAGTAACACAGTGTGCTGTACCTTAAACCAGATACATTTACTCTTTCTGGGCAAATATCCACTGTGTTGTCACAATTCAGTCCTCGTGTTAATCTCCCCATGATCTCTCAGTCATTCTGGTTTGTTTTCTGCTCTGGGTCTGTGTGTGCATGTCACAACTATGTTGCTGTACTGTAAATCAAATACTGTAATAAAATAACCTATTTTATCAACCTGCCATTATATGATTGTGTAATAAACAAGTTGCTAGTAGCAGTCTGACATATGCACCATGATCAAATTAGCTTGTGTACTCTCTGTGTACTAGCCATCCATTGTCCCTTAAAACATTACTAAAGCTCTGGAAAATGCAATAAATTAAACTGAGGTACCTGCAGTCTTGTGAGCACACAATGGCAGAATTAGGTTTGCACATTGCTTTCCATTCTTGTTAAATGAATTCATGTGCAGAACAGAAACACATTTATTGTGTAACAACTTTTCATCACACTGGACAGCAAATTCATGGAATGTAGTGGATTAAAAGATTCTTTTCAAACTAATATTACTCTGAATGAGAATTTTTCTAGATTATTTTACTATGTATGGTTTGAATGTTCTGATACCATCATCGTTGAGAGACTCCACTGACATAGCTCTGGTTCTGAAGCTGAGGGAGTCTGTGGACTGGGACAGGATCCTGCGCAGCCCCAGGGGAGAGTCGTCATTCAGTGTCCTACAACACACACACACACACACACACACACACACACACACACACACACATACACACATAGCACGAATTACAAGGTAGAATGAGGCCTAAGCATTGGTCCCTTGACCATGTATATTTCATCTTGAGGGAGAAGGAACAATTTAATTAGGCACAGAACTAACCAAAATAATGTAAGTTTAGGGTTAGTATTTTATCAGGATGTTAACATGTATGTCATGGACATAATCAGTGACTCCCTCTAGTGGTATATTTTGATATAGCTGTTTGCAGACAGTATATAAGATAAGTCCTTATCAGATATCAGTCCTTTACTGATCGCCAGTGGGGAAATTCGGTTGTTACAGCAGCACGATGACAGCAAAAATAAATAATAGATAGATAACTGATAAGTATAGAGGTAAAATAATACATAATAAAGGTATATAAAAACTAGAATAAAAAAGAATACAAAGTAGAAACTATACATAAGTATTTGGGGCCAAAGATTACAGGGTAAAGTGACAGTGGTGTGATTAATAGCAGCAGAATCCGCATGTCAACGTAAACAGCAGACACCAGACTGATATATGTGATATGATGAAGTAGTAATGGAAACTAATTTGTCTGTATTAATATAGAGACGTAATAGCAGTATAATATAGAATATGAGGCAGGTCAATGTAATATAAACATGATATAGTATAATATAATACAATAATATAGTATGAGATATGGGATATAGTATAAAGTGATATAGTATAACATTATATTGCATAGTGCAGCAATATAACATAGTATAGTATAAATATAAAGTACAAGTACAGCAATGTAACATATGGTAGTATAATTATATTGTAACATAGTATATTATATTATAACATAGTACATTATATTATAACATAGTATATTACATTATAACATAGTATAGAAATCTTATATTTTTCAGAGGGGTTTGCCCCGATCCATTTCCCGGGACTGGGACACAGTCAAGGACAATAAACATAGTAATAAATAAGTCCAACAGTCCAGCAAAGAGACAACAGAGAGGAATAGATGAGGTAAGTGTTTCAAATGAACAAGACACTGTGGAAAAAGTAGATCTATGAGTGTTGTGTGGTGTTATAGACTGTGGTCACCACTGCTGTTGTACAATCTGATGGCAGCAGGTACAAATCAATGCCTGAAGCGCTCCGTTTTGCACCTAGGTGGGATGATCCAGCTGAATGAGCTGCCCATCTGCCACAGCTCATCATGGAGAAGATGAGAGGGGTTGTCTAGGATGGCTTTGATTTTGTCCCTCATCCTCCTCTCCGCCACTAACTCCAGACTGTCCAGTTCCAGCCCAACCACAGAACTGGCCTTCCTCATCAGCTTTCTGAGTGTGCTGGCCTCACCAGCCTTGATGCCACCACCCCAGCACACCACAGCAAAGAACAGTGCACTGACTACTATAGATTGGTAGAAGACCCTCAGTAGCCTGTTGCACACACTGAAGAATCTTAGTCTCAGTCAAGCTCTTTATTGATTTGGACCCCAAGGTACTTGTATGAGTCCACCCTCTCCACTTCCTCTCCCTGTATGATAACAGGAACAGGGGACCTCCTGTTCCTCTGGTAGTCCACCACCAGCTCCTTGGTCTTGCTGATATTGAGCTTCAGGTAATTGTTGTTGCACCATGTGACGAAGCTCTCTATCTCTGTACTCCTCGTTGTCATTGTTGATGCATCCAACAACAGAGGAGTCATCAGAAAACTTTTGGAGGTGGCAGGAACCACAGTTGAAGCGGAAGTCTGAGGTGCAGTGTGAAGAGGAATGTTGCCAGAACAGTTCCTTGAGGTGCGCCTGTGTTGCTGATCATAACCTCAGAAGCACAGCCATCCACTCTGACATACTGTGGCCGGCCAGTGAGGTAGTCCATTATCCAGGATGCGGTGTCAGGGTGCAGTTGCATCGCCAGGTGCTTATCCCTGAGAAGGCAGGGCTGGATGTTAAAAGCACTGGAAAGGTCAGAACATGATTCTCACAGTGCTTCCCTGCTTCTCCAGCTGTGAGAGAGCTCTGTCAGTCAGGAAGATGATGGCATCCTCCACTCTGATGTTTGGTTGGTAAGCAAACTGCAGCGGGTCCAGGAAATCAGTTAGCAGGGGCCTCAGGTGTTGAAGAAGCAGCTTCTCAAAGGTCTTCATGACATGTGGCGTAAGTGCCGCAGGTTTGTAGTTGTTGAGAGTGCTGGGATGTCCTTTCTTTGGCACTGGAACAACGCAGGAGGTCTTCCATAGTTTAGGCACCGCCATCCATTGTCATGTTGGTGTTTGGTATAAAGGCACTGGGATGTTGCATGTGAAGTCCTGCGATGACTGAATGGATGGCCGCAGCAGCAGATGGCGGAATGTAAACAATAACAGCAATGGCATGTGAGAACAGATGGCATGGTCTCAGTCCCACTGCCATTCGTTCAATACCAGAAGTGCAAATACATTCCTTCACAGTAATATGTCCGGGATTACACTATTTAGAGCAAGACCTCCTCCCTTCTTCTTACCACTCTGTTTTCCTCTGTCCGATCGTGCTAGCGTGAAGCCGGCTGGTACAAGCAGACTGTCCAGTATATTCCCATTAAGCCATGTCTCCATGAAGCAGAGCTAACTGCACTCCCCGTTGGCACCCTGACTGTTAACCAAAGGTGTTAGGTCATCCGTCTTGTTCCTGTTGCCAATAATGACAGATGGAAGAAAAGGTTTAAATGTCCGGTTTGTCTCGATCCTCTCTCTGACGTTCACTCGGCTGTCCTGCCGCAACGACAGGGCATCCATATCTCCTCCGGAATGTGTGCTGAAGGAATTCCAGCTCCACGCCGGTAATTCAGGAGCTCGTCGTGGGTGTACGTAACCATGATACATGATAATACAAATTAATAGTTTAATACTGTGGAAACCAGCCTACATAAAGTGCTCGTGATACACACAGCAAAAGTAGGAAAAATAGAAAAACAAGGAAAGTAGCAAGAGAGCTGCTGCAACAGGCTGCCAACCACTTGGCACCATCTTGAGAACTTATGATACGCAGAGGAATTTATGAGCATTTTATGAGCACCACATGTGAGAGAAAGAGGCCTCTGATCCTGAGAGAGTAGAGAAAGTATCTTTAAGGAGCAGCAAATGTTCAGTATATGGCAAGTGAAATGGAAGATGCTCACAGAAAATGGACAGAAATGAGGATTCAAAATTGTGGTATCAAGTCACACGGGCACATGCAATGCAAAATCTAAATGCAATCTAATCTGATCCATCTGAATACAACACAGAAAGTCATTTGTCACATGTCTTTAGGCATAGGTAAGCTAAGTTGGATTGTTGGATTGGCGCTAAAGAGTTGGAAGAAATATTTTTAAATTAATTTTAGACCCTAAAACTACGTTTTAAAATTCTGTCACCTGTCCAATACAAGCATTTCATTGTTAAATAAAGCCACTGCTCACACTACAATGCTGAGGAGTCCAGCCAGACTTTATATTGGAACATTCTTCTGGGGGCTGACACTCGAGTGTAATATCATTGACTCATGGTTCACTTGCAAATCACACTGAATACTTGTTTCATGTAAACATCATAACACAATATGATCCAAACCAGGATAAGACTATGCAGCTGTGTCAGACTGTTGACCAAAAGATATAGTGATAAATGATGATCTACTGTACATCCAAAAATGAAACTGAGGATGTACCAAGCCAATCTGCAGGATCGGGATCAGCACCAATCCAGACATTACCTATAAAGCCAGGGTTTGCTGTGGGATTTACAGCTGTCTATGTCCCCAGTTTGCTCAGTTAAAACGCTGAAAACACACAGTGTTGTGAGAGAATGAACTACATAGCTATAAAATATAGAAGCAGTGGCAAGTGGTTTCAATTAATTTATGACAGCTAGCATCAGTGAGTGAGTGCAAGCAGAGCCACTTTTGTTTTCAGAAACTGTCACTGTGTCGTATTTCAATGACATTTTACAGGTGAACCACTAAACTGCTGCTGTGAACTCACAACTTCAGTATTGTGTTCATGCTAAGGTTGAGGAGAATCAGTTTAATCCAGGCCTTTCTGCCACAACAGAACCACACTGATATTCTCACTGTGTAGATATTATATAAAATTACACAGGACAGCGTTAAAAAATATGAATTGCTTCACATTTTTATGCAGGTCTAATGTGGGCTACATGTGTAAGTTGTATCATGTAAGAAAAATGTGGTTAAATCAAAATTATATCACTCATGAAAACAGGTGTACTGGCATAGACAATTATTGTCCTCGTACACAAGACCTACCCTACCATACCTCACCCCTAGGTAGGGCTTCTAAGAGAAATGTGCCCTAGCTGCCTGTACCTCAGTTAGGGTTAGGAAGTGTGCCTTACATTGTAATGCATCTGCTGGCCAATGAAAATGAGGCTTACCCTGCAATGTTGTTGGTGGAGACGCTCTTGGACAGGGATAGGCCGGAGCGACCACGGCGGGATCCCAGCAGCGACTGTCGGAAGCTGTCGGAAGGGTAGATGGCTGAAGTTGGACGCTCGCGCATTCCTGGAGCTATGAAATAAAAAAGAACAACATTTTGAGGAAGAGGAGAACAACAAGCAGAGAGGGAGGAAGAACAGAAAAAAAAGAATGGCAAAAGGAAAACTAGTTGAGGTAGGAGAAGAAGACTGAATATATTCAAACACTGAATGTGTGTGTAGGAAAAGTTCTCACTTTTTGTGCGCAGCGTGACATTTTGCAAGGCTGAGTTATTCCGTATTAGGGCCGTCTTCTGCTGCTGTATTAAAAAAGGACACAAATCAGTATGTACAATGTACAATAGCGTTCTGCTTTTACAGTTTAAGACATGCATTGATTTAATAACTCAATCACTGAAGTCATTTTCCATATTTTCCACTATGTGAACTATCACATTTTACTAGTAATTTGATACAAAATTTGAAGCAGCATCTCATGACAAGGTGATTTAATGGAAGTATTTAATTACAGCAATCATGTTTTATGATTAAAAGATTACATGACTTTAAAGATACATTCCAACAATTTTGTTTTATCACCTAATAGTACCCTAAATACTGTGCGATGTTACAACAGTGTGTCTTTTTTAAATCTTATTTTGAACTTTTAGAACATGTATATACAAACACAACACAAAGACACAGTAACTCACAAGCCCCCACCCCGATACACCCACTGACATACAAAAACAAAAAAAAGGTTGCTTGAGAAGCAAGTAATTGTCCACGCATGGTCAGATATGCTGTATCTCCAGTGTCCATAGCCACAGTGACAATAATGTCCATACAGGCTGGAATTGTCCATGCATGGGCACATTCTAGGGATGTAGGATGAGTATAATTTAAAAGGTAGTCCAAACAAACTGTACATTAAGACACAGTCAAGAGGGGCACATAAATTACCATATACTACATAGTTAGTTACTCAGATGAGGAGTATTTAATCTCCTCCAAATAAAGACAGGACACCATATCATTGCGCTGCTTCTTAAAACAAGAAGGGGAGGTAGATTTCCATTCCACTTTTAGCCAACCATACCAACCATACAAAACATTAAAGCATGCTGGGTCTAATATGGCAGTTTTAGGGAGCTTTCAGAACACTGAACAACAAGTACTCAATCTGGGTTGAATTGTTTCCCAATAATTATACCAAGTAAATGAAATATTTTCTCCAAAATGTTTTAATTTTAGGGCAAACCCAATCTGGTCTTTGAAAAATGAATGCGATGCATGACTTTAAACTGTGCTAGCTGAAATCTAGCATTAATGAAACTGTCTTTGATTGACTCCAACCCCTCATCCCAAAGCTCATCAGAACTAGTTTCCCTACTCCAAGCCTCCTTGAGATGACTCGAGGAGGTGAGCTGTGTAAAGGTATCTACAAATTGGAATATGAGACATTTAGAGGTTAAGACTTGAGAGTAGTGGTCGTAAAAAGTGTGTCAGAGGGGTAATGTGTCAAACAAAGAGACTGCTTAACAACATTTCTAACCAGCAGGTAACTATATATATAATATATATAATAATAATGATAATAATAAACTTTATTTATATAGCACCTGTCAAAACAAAGTTACGAAGTGCTTTACAAGACAATAAACATGGTAGACCAACAAAGATAAAAACAAGTACAAAACAGTTAAAATACAACATTAAGCAAAAGGAGCTGCATATGAGAAAGGGTAAAATAAAATAAAATAATATACAATAAATAAAATAATCAATAAAAGGAGATTTAAGAGACTGCCTTTGTATAAAAATGTTTTTTAGACTTTTTTTAGACTAACTTTTCTTGTTAATGAAACTAGTTGATTGCTGTTCTCATTGTGATCAGTGCCCTCTCTAGGAGACAAGAAGTAATGACAGTCTAGTAAGGTAACGTCAACGGTCAAAATGTGGTAAAATTTCAGGTGGCAGCGTTTGTAAATTAAATAAAAAAACACTGATACTTGACGCAAGTGTATTGATTATGCATCACATGAATAAAGGTGACGATATATTGTCATATTGATTATTTGTCCCACCCCTAATACTGTATATTCAGACATACAAGCGGGACGGAGTTAAAACTACCCACCACCAAGAGATATTGTCCACCTGGATCGGTAACCATTGACTTAAATTCAAAGGATAGCTTTATCCCTAGCTTTAGAGGGAAAGTTGGACTGATAGACTTGTGACACCCAAGTTGCTCTCAGATGCCTCTGCATAGTGGGACCAATGTGGGTTTCTTGCAAGGAAATCAAATATCAGATGATAAGGATTTTAAGTGGGCAAAACATTTTGTCCTGTTTGGGTGCAGTACAGGGACTGTTCAGTTCCAAGAAGTAAATATAACCTGCCAGACAAGCTAAATACCACTACGGCCTAACAGCCCTGTGTTTGTCTCAATATACAAATATGTATCAACCTACTGCATCAGTATAACTTTCGATCAAATCAAATGCAACCAGTGATTATGAGGGAGCAGGGGCAGGCACGTTAGGTTTCTAATAATTGGGTCAATCAAGTCTGGTCCCCTAGGGAATTCACAAACCCTTGAGCAGCAGCAGGAGTCCCGAAGTTTTTACTACTTAAGTTTTTTTTTTGTAAACAACTTGAAGCTTGGCTGGGAAGAGAGAGTATACTTGGTGCTGGCTTCTGTTAACATCTTTTTCACACTGTTGAAGGGCTGCCACTGTGCTATCACCTTGGGCACTCATCTATCGCTGGTTTTGGCCTCAGGCTATGATGGGTTCTGTCAGTCTTAACTAGCTTTCTGAAATTAATAAGTTACTAAGTTACTTGCTAAACATCTCTGGAATCAGACGAGACACAAAATCCATGGGTCAATTGTTTTCTGCTCCTTCCTTGATCCACACAAGTCTGATATTTAGCTGGCGTGAACAGCCCTCCAGGTCATTCACCTTGACTTTCAGAAGGTTAACGTCTGTAGCTCTTTGCGTGTTGCCTCTAGCATTGTAATTTGGCTATCCACAGCCGAAACTACCTTGTCTAAAGTATCCATTTGGTGTTTGGTAACTTTGCTTAGTAGCTCATCCAATTTCCTTGAGGGAGACATCCCAAAAGGATCAATAAAGTGAAGTCTAAGTCTAAGTCTAAGTCTCAGCTCCCTGGGTGGTAATGGCAGCCATTAACATATCATTGCTAGCCGATCCTTTGGTTTCGTGGTTGACAAAAACATTATGTTGATCACAACACTGCAACAACGTTGCCAAATGTAAAAAAAAAAGGACTGATAGAGTAGATTTGGGTGAATTCTGAAAGGTGGGACATGGTTATGTGAGGTGTGGCCACTTGGCTATGTAGTGTGTGACGATGTGGATGGGACTGATTGTAACTGATCACTGTAAGCGTGGATAGTAAAGTGCATGCCTGCATGGTAGTCAAAGCTAACCAGCCGTGAGCAGCGACTGATGGGCTCTGTGTTTCTCTACTGGAAAGGCTCAGAGGCCAGGGGTCCTTTGACTGTCAGTAGAAGCAGATTTATACCCCTCTGAGAGAGCTGCTGTGTTGGTAAATGTGCTGTAGCTAGGATAGCCTCTCTCCTACAGGAGGCACTCTAATTGTGTGTGTGTCTGTGTGAGTGTCTGTACCTAGCTGCGGCCATGCTGTTTAGAGCGGTTGTGTTAGAGGCCGCTCAGATGTTGCATCTAAAAACGCGTGGCAAACGCCGGCCGTGCCACTTTTATTCTTTTATCCAAGGTGCTTGGAAGGTTGCGCTACTGTCGCGCTTGCCATCACTAAGTAACCATTACAACTTGTAACGTAAAAACAGTGTGCTCACCAGTTATCCCAAGTTAATTCTATCGGTGTCAAAATAGTAAGAACTGGACAGGTCGTACAGCTCCAGGTATCCCTGAACAAGTATAATCAGCTCTTCCATCTTCAGTTTGGCTGACCTTTCAACTGTAAATTGTGACGTAAAGGTGAAGCAAGTCCTGTGGAGCTGGCTGGTTAATTCTTGTCACATGACCTGTGGTACGCTTACTGCATTCAAAAAACATTTTTTCATTTCAGTGCGCCGCAAACGTGCCTGTTTTTCCCATCGGTTTTGAGCGCGCTTGTCAGGCATCTCCATTGAAAATAATGAATTTGTGAGAGCAAAAGACGCAATATCTGAACAGCCCCTTACTGTTACTGTTTATCAGACCTAAATATCAGGGGAAATATCTGGTCCTAAATGTCTGTCAGAATTTTACCTAAGCTCCAAATTGGCCTTCAGTGGACATTCAATTTTTTCAATTTTTTTTCAAATTGTCTCACGGTGCACTCTAGGTCAAAGATTTTACCATGTTTCTCAGTGAACTTTCATCTCAGACAGCCTAGTATCATACTGTCAAAGGGGCCTTTATAAGAAAAATGCCATGACCGTTGAATAATGTCGGTAGCTTAAAGTTTCTCATCCACATTGAAGTATTACTTTATTTCACTGGTTAGATCATTTTGAAACAAAACTGATTCAATCTTTCTAAATATAGAGGAAATATGAGAGGAAATAATACAACTGAGAAGAAACATACATACTTAACGTACATGAATATATTAATAACATCTTTCAACAATTAGAGTTGTGGTCATTTGTGGTGTAACCTGTGTCTTACCCTCTGTTTCATTTTGGCGCAGTTTGGCAAAGTATCTCGACAGCGGTTGTGGATAGTGACATTGCATGCTGGAAAAAATAAAGACATAAGCAATAGAAGCAAACATAACCTTTTTTTCAGTACATACCTTCATACTCTTACTCTTAAGAACTGACTGAACTTTTACTTCTACTTGAGTACTCCTTGTTCTATTTTAACAGACCCCATATGAATTAGCCTAAAAGGAGATGCAGCACCTCGCTTGAAACATAGAAACCAGGGCTACCTCCTGGAGCTAGACCTGGGAGGTAAGCTCGCCGGCAAGCGGCTGGTGGCCGAGCCTAGACCCATGAGACTCGGCCAGGCATAGCCAGAAAGACCTACATGGAGCAGCAGCCCCGTGGAGCCACCACCTGCAGGGATAGGCATTGGGGTCGGGTGCTTTGTAAGCCGGGCGGCAGGCAAAGGCAAGGACCTAGGCATGCTGGCCCCTGGCATCGCAGACTGGCTCTAGTGATGTGGACCTCTCTGGCGGGTGAAGAAACCAGAGCAGGTGTGGGAGGTGGAGCGGTACCACCGAGATATAGCTGGGCTCACCTCCATGTATAGCACTGGTTCTGGAACCAAACTCCTGGCGAGGTGCTGGACTCTCTCCTTTTCTGGAGTTGCCCAGGGTGAGAGGCCTGAGCACCGTGGTGTTGGAGTTCTACCCAGTGAAAGAGAGGGTTGCCTCTATGCAACTGCAAGTCGCTGGGAAGAAGGCTCTGACTGTTGTTTGTGCTTATGCACCAAACAGTAGTTCTAGGTACCCAGCCTTCTTGGAGTTGCTGGCTGGTATCTTGGAGGGGATACCACCTAGGGACTCCATAGTTCTGCTGGGGGACTTAAACGCACACGTGGGCAATGACAGAGAAACCTGGAGGGGGGCGATTGGGAGGAACGGCCTGCCTGATCTGAACATGAGTGGTGCTTTGATGTTGGACTTCTGTGCTAGTCATGGATTGGTTATAACAAACACCGTGTTTGAGCATAGGGTGGTTAATAAGTGTACCTGGTACCAGAACACCTTAGGCCAAGGATTGATGATCGACATGGTGGTTGTATCTTCAGATCTAAGGCCATATGTCCTGGACACTCGGGTGAAGAGGGAAGCAGAGCTGTCAACTGATCACCACCTTGTGGTGAGTTGGATCAGATGGCGGGGGAGCCTGCCGGACAGACCTGGTAAACCCAAACGTTTAGTGAGGGTGAACTGGGAACATCTGGAGGAAGCCCCTGGCCGCGAGGACTCCCACCTTAGGTGGAATTTCTCGTGCATCCCGGGGAAGGTTGGGGACATGGAACCTGAGTGGGCCATGTTCAAAGGAGTTGCAAGGAGTTGCGGTCAGAAGGTTGTCGGTGCCTGTCATGGTGGCAACCTAAGAACCCACTGGTGGACACCGACAGTGAAGCAGGCCATCATGCTGAAGAAGGAGGCCTTTCAGGCTTGGTTGGCCCAGGGGTCTCCTGAATCAGCAGACAGGTACCGGGAGGCCAGAAGGGCTGTCGCTTTGATGGTCACCAAAGCAAAAACCTGGGTGTGGGAGGAGTTTGGGTAAGCTATGGAGAAGGAAGATGGCCTCAAGGAAGTTCTGGCAAACTGTTAGATGACTCAGGAAGGGAAAAGCAGGGCTGGGCACAGGCTGTGTTCAGCAGGACTGAATAGAACTGCTGACCCTGACTGGGGATATTGTCGAGCGGTGGAAAGAGCACTTTGAGGAACTTCTGAACCTGACCAACACATCCTCTGTCTGCTGGGGGGTCATGGGAGTCTGCCCATCCAGTGTACAGACTTGGAGAAGGCCTACGATCGTGTCCCATGGGAAGTCTTGTGGGGGGTACTGCAGGAGTATGGGGTACTGGGGGCCGTTGCTCCTTCTATAACCAAAGTGAAGGTGTTCAAGTATCTTGGGGTCTTGTTCACGAGTGAGGGCAAAATGGACAGTGAGATGGATAAGTGGACTGGTGCGGCAGTAGCAGTAACGCAGGCATTATACCATTGTGGTGAAGAGAGAGGTGAGCCAGAAGGCAAAGCTTTCAATTTACCAGTCGATCCACGTTCCAACCCTCGGCTATGGTCATGAGCTTTGGATAGTGACCGAAAGAATGAGATCGCGGATAAGCGAAATGAGTTTCCTCCGTAGGGTGGCTGGTCTCAGCCTTAGAGATAGGGTGAGGAGCTCAGACATCCGGAGGGAGCTCGGAATGGAGCAACTGCTCCTTTGTGTCGAAAGGAGCCAGTTGAGGTGGTTGCATCTGGTCTGGATGCCTCCTGGATGCGTTCCTTTGGAGGTTTTCCGGGCACATCCAACTGGTAGGAGACTCTGGGGCAGACCCAGAACACGCTGGAGGGATTACATATTTCATCTGGCCTGGGAATGCCTCGGGATTCCCCCGGAGGACCTGGGGAGAGGGACGTCTGGAACACCTTGCTTAGCCAGCTGCCAACACAACCCAGCCCCGGATAAGCAGAAGAGAGAATGGATGGATGGATACCCATCTCACTGCATATGAAGAAGTACAGTAACTGTGTTACTTACTAGGGCAGCTGAGTGCCTCCTTGGCAGTAATACTCTTGTTGCATGCTGAACAGAGTGTGGTTCCTGATACTGTCAATGAGGTGAAGAGGTGACCATTGCTGTAACGTGCCTCCCTCTCCCTTGCCGCCTTCTCTCGCTCCCTCATGCGCTCTCTCTCTTTATTCTGGAAAAGAAACAGAGACAAAATGTGAAGAAGACTATTAGAAGAATAGACTAATAGAAGTCTATTTGTGAATGTCACAAAGCACATCAGATGCAGTCTGAAGTTTACTAAGAGAAAGCAGAACTTTTGCACACATGCATCTGCACACTGACCTTTGACAGTGTTATGGCATCAATGTTATTGCATATGTCTAAAGACTGATGAGACTGAAAAAGGAGCAGGCTGTCATGGAAACAGCATTACTGTTACACTGTGGCTGTGTCAAACTACCTGTCAGGGTTAGGGCAAATTATAACACCAAGCACGGTTGTAATATCATTATCAATTGAACCTGGAGAAAGACCTGCCACACACACACACTTTTTGGCCCCCCACCACTTCTGAAATGAACCAGACACCGCTGCATCATGGTGCCAGTGAAAAGACTGCATGCATGCAACATGGAACAGCTCATGGAAGAAAGAAGGCCACTGTGACGGCCTCCTCCCTCACCACTAAACCATCACCTGTCCTCCTCCTGATGTGAGGAGTAACTGACAGGTTATCAGCTTGACGGACTTCTCTCTTATGAGTCATTCATTCAATGTATTTTAGCTATGACCTGACTGATGTTGTAATTCCTGGTTGAAGTTCATGCAGGGTTTCAAATTCACTCAGATGAATCACAGCTCTCAATTATAGTTATCTTAACTGTTAGGTTAATTAAGTGTTACTACATTAAGGAGTTCCTTTAAGGAGTTTCGTCCTATGTTCCTTTGGTAACCCAAATCCTATAATATGAAAGTTAATGTGTATATGCCAGTGTTAAAAAGGCCACATTGATCAATGTTTTCCTTTTGTCTGCTGTTTTCATGTGCTTGGTTACTTGGTTAATCTTTATTACTTGTGATATGCAACTTGGTTATTCTGATATTGCTTTTTCATTACTTAAACTAGCTCACAGTTCAGTGTCTGACAGATGAGCTAGTTTTAAATTAATTCATCACTACATAGACAGCTGATGTAAACTGAGAAAAAGCTTCTTAGAGATACTTTCCTGCATTTTTGAAAATTATTGTGTAGATGTTGCACTTACATTGTAAGTTGTTAACACATAGCAGCTATGCACCTCAAGAGAAACTATTGGTTATAGATTCTGGACTTAATTTTGAAATGAGGAGCACACATGGAATTCCAATAACTTTATTAAATATGGAGGTAAATCATATAACACTTTACAGAGGCACACAGTAGGTGAGTGAAGTTGAGCCATTGTACCTCCTCTGTCTACTCTTCTTACTCTCTTAACTTTTTCTCCTCCAATCTTTCTCCTCCTCTTTTCTTCACTCGTCTTCCTTTCTGTCTCTTTACCTTTCCACCTCACTCTTCTACACTCTACTCGCTTCACTCTTTTCACTCCCTTAATTTTTCCTTCTCACTCTCTTCTCATAAAGTTATTAAAAACATTTGTTACTTTGTTCACCAAGTCTAATTTGCAGGAATTAATAAAAGATTTTACAAATATTAAAATTAATTAATCCTTAAATAAATAAGGACTAAATTACATTAATTTATATTTAAATTGGCAATAAAATCATATGAATATATGGATCCATCAATAAATAGGTCAAATTAAACAGGTTTTTTTTTAAAACAACATAAAACATTCAATATATCATTTAAAAAGAGATTAATGAATACCTAAATATGTAATTGAATTTCTGTATAAATATGAACTTCAACAATTTCAAATTAGAAAATGCAGTTTTAAAAGAGGAATAAATAACTTAATTCACAAATTGAATTAAGAGTTCAGGTTTTAATCAGGCATTTGAAAGTTGATATGTACTCGATGTGTATTTAAGCAAATGCAGGCTGGTAATGTTTAAATAACGTTCATCTTATCGATAATTTATTACTGATGGTTTTAAATGGGCTTCCCAGAGGGACTGGAGAAGTTAGCTAGCATTAGTTAACCATAGCCTAATGTTAATGTACTGTAGACTGAAGACTAATGTTAGCTACAATGGCTAAATTGTGTCAACAGGAGAGATATTGTAATAAAGTAACATTAAAACTTACTGAAATATTGCACGACAGCATCCTTTGAGGGTCTTGTTAGTGTAACTCTTTAACCACAACAATAGCAGAACTGCGTGTCTGTAGAAAAATTCATGTCTTTTGAAGGGGTATACCTGTATACAAATACATTGTTTGGACATGCACAGACAATGCGCTCTGAACAGATACGAAAAACATCTGAATTTTTGCAATAATATTCACCAACTGCTAGCAGCCAAAGCAGGACTTTTGAAATTTCAAAATGTAAACAATTAGGCTATACTAAAAACACAGAGGTTTAAGTTCAATTCAGACATTCAGCAACACTCACCCTCAATAACTTTCCATCCGTTTTCACCAGATTAGTTGTAGCTGTAGGTGTAGTACAGAATTAAGCTTGGCTGATAATCAGAATATAGATAACACATACATAAACAGATATGAATACAGATAGTGTCTTTGCGTTACATGCATGGTCGATTCTTTAAATAGAAGCTCCAAAAGTCACAGGATCACTACCCTCCGGTTCCCCTCTCTCCCTGCCTGCTTGCCTGCCTGCTATCCCTGCACCATTCCAGCCAGCCACGCTCACACGTCCGCCTTCTGTCCGGCCTAGCCCTGATCCGCCATCCACCATCGCCTGTTCTTCCTCTCAACTGAAGGCAGCTACTCAGAAAAAAGAAGAAGCTCTTATGATAACCACATAAACACAATTGTAAAAGCAGAAGTCAGAGTGGACAGATTGCCACAGGAAAAAATTCCACACCTTAACTTTGGATGACCTCTAACTTTTGATGACATTTATATGGAGAAAAGGAAAATAGTTTAGGAATTAATTAAATTATTACAGTAAATGACATGGAATATTATATTTGAGTTTAATTTTGTGGAATTTTAAAAGAATGAATAAAAAACCAAATCAATGATTTGAGTTTTGTTTTAAAATGAATATGGATAAATAAATAGAAATAATCTAATCCCTGCTCCAGGGATATGTTCTCACATATCGATATTTAAATTTATGCTTAGAATAGTCATGATTGGTTGAACTAGACTCATGAACTCTTGTGAACTCAGTTTCTCTAACGTTAAAAAAGCATCTAAAGGTAAGGTTGATTTATTATCCTTAGCTAACGTTGTTAACGGTATTCCTTCAGGTGTTTCTATTTTGTCATATTTTAGGGCAGTGATACTGGATTATCACAGGGCTTATTGACATGCAGTGGTGCTTTCTGCAGTGTTGCAGCCATATGGTTGCACCTGTGGATGTGATGCATATGGATGACTGTTACTTGTGCAGTCAATGTTGTGAGTATTTTCGTATTGTCGACTCTGTAGTAGCCTAGGCTATGCCCTATTGATGCGTCGTTATGCAATTTTTTCCCCGACCCGCCGTAATTATCTACTCTGACTTCATACTGATCCCCCCATTACATTGCCTAAAATTGTATATGTTGAAGACCATTTAAAGGTTCTATATGTAACATTCTGAAAATGCTTATTAACAATGACACCTGTGGCCGTTAAGTCAACTGCAGTCAGCATCCTGTTGCTTGCGCGTGTGCTCGCACTCCATAGGTGCGAGCCAGCATTGGCCTAAACATAAGGTGACCAGATCTCTGAAATGAAAATCAGGGACATTAAAGTATCCAATGTTATTTTCTAAGAAATAAAAAAGGGGACAATTCCAGTTTCACGTATTGTGGCTATGGTAACTGTTGTACTGTAATAAACTATGGTGCAGGCCGACTGATAAAATTGGGTACTAAGTAACTTTGTAAAGCGTGTCAGAAAATCATAGTTTACAGTAGGTGAGTGAAGTTGAGCCATTGTACCTCCTCTGTCTACTCTTCTTACTCTCTTAACTTTTTCTCCTCCAATCTTTCTCCTCCTCTTTTCTTCACTCGTCTTCCTTTCTGTCTCTTTACCTTTCCACCTCACTCTTCTACACTCTACTCGCTTCACTCTTTTCACTCCCTTAATTTTTCCTTCTCACTCTCTTCTCCTTCCTCTCCAATCTTTAATAATAAATAGTACACTATTAGATCAAATACTTTGCTTAACAGATTCCCATTGCTTGCCTCATTTTGTATTTTATCTTAAAAACATTGTTTGGAATAATAAATTGGCAGGCTCTGTAATCATATCTTTACCTTCCCTCTTCTATCTCCTTCACTCTCCTTCCTCTCCACTCTACCTGGCTTGAAAAGACGTTTGTGGTGATGTTGTGGATTCACTTGACACTCGCTATCTTCTGGCTGGCCAAGTTTTCCACAGCAGTTTTCTCTAAAACTAGTGCGAGCAAGTCGTTGTTAGAAGAAGAAGAGTGATATGAAGCTGCTATAGCGAGCAGCCCCCCCGTTTGCCAAAACAAGCACAACGCAATTGAGACGTCAGCCTGGTAGGCTCTGCTTCTGGCCTTTCTTGCCACGTAAAATATTATTTCACTTTGTCATCCTACCTAAACAGTGACGTCACGTGACACACACGTGACTGAATGTGATTGACAGGCATCATGTTGACAGCTTGTTTTTCATAAAGTTGTTAAAAAATGTTGATAGCTTGGTAGCCAGCTTTATCAATCGGTGTTTGTCTAGCTTTCACAGAGTCTCAGTTACGTCAACAGAGCTACATTAGTTGGATGAAAACACTAACGGTGAGTGAACCAGACAGAATATTTGTTGCCTGTGTCGAGTTGTGAGTCTGTGCTGTGGTGTGTGCTGGTCGTTTGTTGACGTTAGCTTACTACAGCAGTATGATCCCAAAATAACCAGATTTTGCTGTGATTTAATCGCAATAAACAGATAAAAAGGATGCCAAAATAGGCCTACTCAACAGTGAGTTTTAATGTATCTATGATACATGAATTGAATTCAATTCAATTGATAGATTAAAACAAATATAAAGTTGGATAAAGTCACGAATGTCAGAGAAATATAAGTTAAAGATGAAAGAAAAAGTCTAAAATATGAAATATTATAGTGATGCTAAAGAAAGCTCACTGTCAAGTTACTACACTCTACCAGATCTGTACAGCTAGGAATATATTATACAGGGCTTGAAACTGAAAGTAACTGAGCTATAGTGCTCCGGATTTGTCATGTTTTTAATGATAGCAGCCGTACTTGGTTCCATTTCCCTCTTTGCTCTTTGCTTTCATTTTGTCATTGCTCAATATGATCTCCTGGCACTTTCAGAACACAGAATAGAAGTCATAATCAGTTGAGGCTTCTTTCTCTGCCGCTCAGCCTCTCAGCTGTCTTTCTCGTTTGCTCGCTCGCACTCTCAACAAAATAACCTGTATCAGCTATTGCGTACAAATTACAATCAGCAAGCCAAGTAATTTACAATAAGCTTCAGTATGATATTTTCATGACTATTCTGGCAGGCTTAGCCTAGCTTCTTAATAGCGCTGCCTATACATGAGACCCTATATTAGCTGTTACCAGTTGTAGTTGAGATAACCTTCATTATGCAGGTGAAATGCAGTGAAGGACCATGATTGTGTTCAAGTTGTATGACTGCCAAAGTGGTTGGTTTTGATAGAATCATCTCTGTTGCACTGCTGCATTTTTCTCATTACAAAAGAGTATAACATTGTGAAGACATTGGTCTCTGCAGGCACAGCATGTGTTCTCCTCTGTAGCCTGCACAAAGTCAGTCTGACAAATGAATCATTTTTTGTAAAAACAATCTTTTAGTATCGACAACTCTTAACTTGTTAGGACTCCTCTGGAGCTCTCCTAAGTACCAGCACAGATAGGGGTGTTTTCCTAAGTTGAGAAAGCTAATGAAATGCCTTTACTCCCTGTCCTATAAGTATGACCAAAAATGTGTCACTCTGAGAATTTGATTTTGATTCTGATGCTCTGAGATGCTTGATAACTACAGTCCTTGGTTCTGTCAACTTACTGTTATCCTTAAAAGCTTGGCTTCAACCCAGACATTCTCGATAACTTATGATACAGTATCTCCCCTTTCTGTCAGAAACGCTGTAATGTCTTCTCCAGTGATCTGAACAATTTCAATCTTGATTACAATAAAAGAAATATAGTACAAAAACACAACATAGCACAAACATAGCACCGAATAGACAGCTCTTCTGTGCTCTCTGTCCTTCATATCTGCAACCTCAGAGTAATCTTTGACAGAAAGCTTTTATTCAAACATCATGTACATCAAATAAAAGTGTAAAAAAGTGCTTTTATCCATCTGGAAAATCTCCACTTATCCCTCAGCTACTGATAACCTCTGATCCATTGCCTCATCGCATCCAGACTTGATTTCTGCAATAGTCTTCTTCTAAACTTCATACACATCCAGAAATTTGCTGCTTGACTTCTCACTTACTCCTGCACTCGAGACCACATCGCCACCGTCCTAAAAACCTCCTATGACATACTGTTCCACAAAGGATTCAGTTCAAAGTCCTTCTCATGACACACGAATGTCTCCATAATCAGGCCCCCTCCTACCTCACTGACCCTGTCCATCGCCACACTCCCTCTTGCAGCCTCTGCTCTGCTGATGTCCTCCAGAACCAAGCACCAGGCCTGGGGTGACAGGGCCCTCTCCTTTTGGAATTCTCTCCCAAGACTCTTTCTCCATATTTCAAAAGCCAAAACTTACCTTACTGAAAGTGCATCACTGTTTGATTTTTATATTCCTGAATTAATAGTGTTTTTCAGTGTAACGTGTGTTTGAATAATAATGTATATTGCACATTTGCCATTTGTGTGTTAGGTGTTCCACTTTGAGGACAGCTTTAAGCCGCTGCGAGGATGGAAATGGTCCAGTAACCCAGATTGATTCCTAATGTGCAACAGAGCACCCTGGGTAATTTAAGTTTAGCCTTCCTGACCGACATACTACTGACAATGCCACACATATAGTACTGACAGTGACAGTGACTGACAGTGACGAGAGATGAATAAATAAATATAAATGCAAACACATGCAGGGTGTAGGAAATAAAAGAAATATGAAAGAAAAAAGGCTGTGGGTAAATGTATAACTGGATAAACAGAATGGGTATAAAGGTGGTTAGGAGGAGAAGGCGGGGTACTATTGGCATCAGCCATACTGTCTTATAGACAAACGAAATACTATATATATTTAATCCACAAGGGGGTTGGGTCAGCGGGCAAGTTACCTCAGATGTAAATCTGATGCAGTTATCCAACATGGCCATTCCAGGGTGCTACTTTCTGTGTTTACTTTGGGTTGGACTAAGACAAATGTTTGAAACGATTTATGTAAAAATCATGTTTATTTGGACAGCTGTAGGAGACACGTATAGCTCGCCTCGATATGCGTTGTTTTGCGTGAGCCTTTGTGTCCCCGAATCTCTACAAGGAAGGTAGAGAGTGCACTACCGATAGAGTCACAATGGCCACATTTGGGAAATAAGTTGAAATATATCAGACTTTTTCAAGAATATACATTTATGGGTTTCTGAAAATCCTGCACTGGGCAACATTAATCTACTCCAAGAAATTTCAGCCAAAAAGCCACACAAATTCCAGGAAATGCTAATCATACTGCAGTAAAATGTTACTGTTACTATTATATCTGATGTTTCTGGATTAATAATACTGCTACATTCATGTGTATGTTGCATGTTACTGCTGTAGATGTTTAAGGTTGAGCTCATTTGAACTACTTTATATACTGTTGGGCAGTTTAATCTACAGCAATGCATCATGGTCTATAAGATCATCATATGTTTGTGCATGAGCTCAGAAAAACAGCCTGTTTTCGGCTTTGTAACGATGCATTTTCCAGCTGATCCAAGGAAGGTTCAGATAGTTTATTTAGCTAAAGAAGGAGGAGAATTTTCTCATCACATAAAGGAACACTTCATCCTTCAGTTTATCACAAACATTCAACATCAACACATTTGGTGATACGTGGTTTTCACTGGGCTGGAAGTTTATGAAAAACTTTAATCTGAAACGTGACTAAAGCTGTCAGACATATGTAGTGGAGTAAAAAGTACAATATTTACCTCTGAGATGTGGTGAAGTAGAAGAATAAATAATAGAGAATAGAATAAAGTTGCTTTAAATTGAAATACTCAAGTAAAGTACATGTACCTCGAATTTCTACTTAAGTACAGTACTTGAATGAATGTACTTAGTTACATTCCACCACTGCTTCCAGCTCTAGAAAAACTTTCCCTAATGTTCTGGGGCCTGATTGCCATCACAAGGTCCTTTTTTCGGAGGAAAAACTCCCTGGGCGTACCCACCATCTCAGGGTGTTAAGGTCTGGTAGTTTGGTGCTGCTTCAGCTTGCAGAGATTCATGCTCACATTTGCCAGTCTCACCTCAAATGACACACTCAATTCTGATTCTATGAAGCCATGGTCAATAACTTTCCTGGTAAATCCTCTTTTTCTTTTTCACACCTTCTCCCTGGCCATTATTCCACCAGCTCTTTGGTTATTTTAACGACATACTATCTACAAAGTGCCCTAGATGGATTGGAGAGGGAGAGAGAGAGATCAGGATCAGGTCCAGCAGAAGCTCAAGAGTGTAGCAGGTGGAGGGTGGGCATGGTGTGCAGCTGATGGCTCACAAGAACTGCAAATTGCATGACCTTAGTGAATCCAGCAGATTACATAATTAATCTTAACAACTTAACATATCTCCACCTATTTTTTGTGTGACCCTCTCGTATGCGCACCTTGCAAATGAGAATGCCTCACATCTGCGGCTGAAAACTGATGCAAAAGCCTTAATAAATCTAGCCTTGAGTGCTTTTATATATTTATTTATACACATTTTTGAGGCCTACAACATTCTCAAAGAAAGCAGTAATATCACACACACACCCACTGCCATTTCTATGGCAACAGTTGCTATAGTCAAATATCCACTGAGCAAGCACACTGTGTACAAGCAAACATACATGCACACCACCACCTACATTCACAAGTACATACAGACCTATCCTGTATATCTAGATTAGAAGTGATGTGCAACCAATGCAGCTTTATCGGGGCCTGTGGCCTGAGAGGCCTGTGCTCCTGTCGTAAAGAGGAAATGTTTTATGCCTGAGAGTACAAAAACAGGGAATGACTCAGAGATATAGAAAGAAGGGGGAAGTGACTAAAACAGAGACAGGAAATGAAAAAAATTACATAGCACGACTTCTATCTACGATATTAATTTATAGTCAGTAAGTTAACCTTTTCCTGTGGCTGGCAGGAGCTGAAGTCAGTCAGATGCCATTGCCCGATGTTACTGTCTTTAATGTTACACTTAATGATGAACATAGTTCCAACTCACCCGCAGGTTGATCTCCCTCATCCTCTCTTGCCGCAGCTTCGACAGATTGGCAACTCTGGACATTGTGGCAGCTGTATTTTCTCACAATGACAGATTCAAAAGGTGGTCAGCAAGACAGACAATAAAATATCCAATATTAACGTTTGTACGCTTCTCTGTGGATCCCTCAGATCGCTACCAAAGAGAAAAAAACTAAATATCTTTCCTCACTGGCCAACTGCAATGTGCTTCTGCTTCTAGTGAAGTGGCTGTTCCTGTGAGAAATCTGACTTCTGAATCATCACCGCCCCCTCACACACACACACACGCACACACACACACACATATACACACACAGTGTTCAGCTGTCTGTGAAAGCCTGGTATAGACTATTATTTGCTCTTTGCTACGTCCCAATATAAAACCATTTACAAAATGTAAAAATTTCACAGTCGCTATTCACACTGAGACAAAAAAAAGTTAAAGGCTTGTGTCACCTTGTCAGTTTATCAAAACGTTCATAGTGCACATATTACGCTTATGTTTGAAAGCATGATGTGTTTGATGGGTCATTTGTTGTACAGTCAGTATTATTAAGAGTATTGATTATTGTAATATAATTATATAATCCAGTTGGGATTATTGGTTTAATTCATGCGTCAACTAATACTGACATTTTCTCTCACATACCATTTACGTTTAAGTTCCACATAATGTGGAGAAAACGAACACCAGGCAGTCGCTGTTCATGATGGCCATGGCAATGCCCTCGTGGATGGAGCGTGGCGTGGCCCCCCAGGTCAGGCGTCACCAGCCTGTTGAGCTCCAGCCGATAGGCAAAGTTCTCGGCCTGCTTGCGAGTCCCGACGAGCTGCACGATGGCAAAGAACTGCTGGTGGCCGTCATACTTCTCCTGTTTCTCCGTCTATGTGTGGTTTCTGTAGAACGTGTGCAAGGTTTTACAAGTGTGTTTGTCTGATTTATATAGTCCAAATTATGTCCTACATGGCAGTTAGACAGAGCAGACATTTTTTGCTGCCATGCATCTTCTAGTCAGGTCCTCGCCTAGCAGATCCATTGGAGCTGCTGTACAAGCTGTTCACAGGGGAGGTTTGGAAAGAGGAGTATTAGTCTTTATTTTGATTCTTCAGGAAGTGCCAGAGAGGCTTGTTCAGCATTACCAGAAAGCTCATCCACTTTATGGTCTAAACCTGTGTTGCCACTGGTTACCACTTGGCTACTGAGATTAGACACCTTAACTGTGTGTGTGTGTAGGCGTGTGTGTGTGTGTGTGTGTGTGTGTGTGTGTGTGTGTGTGCGCGCGCGTGTGTAAGCATGCGCTTGTTTGGGTTTCCCTAGTGAGGAGGGCGGAAGACTGCACCAGTATAGCAGGAAATGTTTCAACACAGCGCTGTGTGACCGTAGTATTGACACACAATGTCTACTCGGCAATCAGAGAAAACAAATGCGCGCATGCACGGCAGAGCTGTAAATTTGTCTTTGCTTATATCTGTTTTAGCCATGGTAGCGACATGGCTCCAGGGATAGCAATGTTGATCTGTAGATCCACATGTAGACATTTATGATCCCCAGAGGATGAAAGCCTACTGACTTTGGTGATGCCCTGACTTTTACTCTCATGCCACCATGAGGTTCACATTTGATTTTATCAATTGCTATGAAACTTGGTTGAAATAGATGTTGTGTGTACAGAGCAGACCAATGTAAAATTCCAGTATGGCCAATCAGGATGAAAAAATTATAGATAGATTGTAAACATATATGAAGAATATGGATCTGGGAGGACATAAAGCAACTTTCAGGTGTCTCTAAACAGACTTCCTCTCCACCATGGAGGCCCGGAAGAGGACAGACTTACATAAACACTCAAGTGGCAAAGCTCAAGCTCACCACTCACAGGTAGGAGAAAGGAAAGAAACACACACAAGGAGAGAGAGACAAGGACAACATGCACACAACGGACACACAATGAAGTCTGTGCTAACCCTTCCTATTTCAAGGCACTGTCTAATGTGTTTCTCCACTGTGAGTAAAAGTTGCATTTCCTCAAAGGTACATTCACAATGCCTAGACTTACTGTAGGCAAAACCAACTCCTTCCTTGAAACCAGCAAGCTCATGTTGTGTAAGTGTGTCACCACATACTGAAACTACGGCACCAAATAAATCCATTTCATCATTCTGTGTTTGGATTTCGACACCATTACACAGCAACTGTAAGTCGAAGTTTAGTCGAAGTTGAAGATCAACTTCATTGTGTCCCTCAAAGTATTCAGAAGAGCAGTTTGATACTGCTGGACTGCAGAGACAATATTGTTGATGTTCCTCTGAAACATTAAAAAAAGAAAAAAAAAGTCACATCCTGTTCGTCCATCACCAAGAACTGGCATAACCCTTCTCAAGAGTCCGCTGAACAAGATTTCATACCAAAATGGTCACTGTCCTAGAACTACACCAGCAGCAAACAGAACTTGGGCAACAGAGAGAGAAACAGATACAAGATGCTTCAACAAGGTGGAACTCGTCGCTCGCCATGATCTCTTTAGGAGGCTGTAAAGGCTACTCTGGGCCGACAGAAGCACAAGTTAGTCATGTTGATCGCATCTGAGTGGGACAAACTGCAGAGGCTGGAGACCCTCCGTGAACCATGCAGGTAAAAGCACCCACGCACGGGAACAGTTGTTTTATTAAAATGGAATTTACTTGTTACTGTACTTTTTTGGGGGGAGAAGCTTTTTGAATTTACTGTGAATTGGTGCAATATAAATTAAATTGCTTTTCCTAAATTAAATGTACTGATGTACTGATATCGCTCTAACTTACTGTATACATCTTGTATCATCCACTGCAGATATGAGACTGAGCTCCTTGGGGGTGAGACTTACAGTATGTCTCATGCTCTGTGGTGTTGCCTGCTCTCTACCACCTGTACTACACCATGGAAGTCTCGGATGAGGACCCAGCCTATGTGGAGAGGTTCAAGACTGCCTTTAAGAAGGACCTATCAGAACGGCAAGCTAACATCAATAATGGATGGCTCAAGATGGCTTCAGCACTTGACCCACATTTCAAGGACTTAAAGTATCTACCAAGAGGAGCGAGAGAAGAGGTGTGGACCAGCCTTGAGGCACTGCTGCAAAAGGAACCCAGCAGAGCTACTCCAGAGCCCTCAGAGGAGCCAGCAAAGAAGAAGAGGGGCCTCCTGCTGTTGACTTCAGACTCAGATTCAGATGACGAAATGGGGCCTAACAGGGCTCTGAGCCTCTATAAAGCAGAGCCCAGCATCAGCATGGAAGAGTGCCCAGTGCAGTGGTTGTCAACTCATGCAAGTGCCCATCTACAGCTGTCTGTCCTGGTTTGCAAATATCTGGCCACCCCTGCCACTGCTGTCCCTTGTGGGAGACTTTTCTCACTTGCAGGCAACATAGTTCGAAAGAAGAGGGCAGCCTTGAACTCAGAGAATGTAAACAAGCTAGTCTGTCTCAGCGACTGGCTGAAGGAGATATAAGCCTGATAAGCCATTGATGGATTCCACATCCGCATCAAGGCTCCCCATGGTCCACATGCACAAAATTACCTGAACAGGAAACTCTCCCACTCTGTCCAGCTTCAGGCAATCTGTGACAGCACTGGCAAATTTCTGGACATATTTGTTGGTTATCCTGGTTCAGTCCATGACACCAGGGTGCTAAGAAATAGTCCAGTGTTTGTCAGGGGCTGTTACCCACCACCTGGTTACTTCATCGTGGGGGATGTGGGATACCCATGTCTTACTGCACCAGTCAACCCCATAACCCCGTTATGGAGGCGTGCTTCAACACTCACCATGCCAGAGCCCGATCCATTATAGAGAGGCACAGAGGTGTGGGATCTTCTTCAAAGCCCTGGAAGTGGATCACACCTTTGCTCCTAATGTCGTCGCAGTGTGTGCAGTGCTCCATAACATCTGTATAACTGCTAGGGACATCTTGGAGCCGGCCGAGGAATAGGATCCAGTGCTGCCACCACCACCACCACCTGTGCAAGAGGATGAACATGGAGGTCAGCATTACAGGGACAGACTGGCAGCACAAGTGTCAGCCCCAAACCAGTGTCCCTCACCTCTGCAAGAGCATGATTATTTCATTTTCCTAAGTTAATAAATGGCTTTTCTGTTACATTTTGGTTTCAGTCAAATGAAGAACTTTTCTTCTACCTTTTCGTTTGCACATTAATAAATCAAGAACTTGCCTTTTCTTTTGCACAGTGTTTGTTGTATTCATTACAGTGGATCTTTCTGTGAGAGATGCAAAGAACATAGGACCACTATGGAAATAAGTTGTGCACATAACTTTATTGTGCTATCCTCTGCATTTTAATTTGATATGCATTTGGTGTAATGTATGTATGACCTTTTATATATTTTTGAAATGTCAAATCAAATGGGCTGCCTAAGAAACACTAAAATCATTAACTCTGTAAAACTGGTCAAACTGTTCTAAATAATAATAATAATAATAATAATAATAATAATAATAATAATAATAATAGAGTGTCTCAATGTAAATGGAAGTATTTAGTAAATAGGACAACATGGTGGCTATGTCCAGCATTTATAGCCTACATGTGTTCCATCACTGCTAGACTCCTTTTTTTTTCCCATCTGTGTGGTCATTATATTTAGCTTGTATATTTCACAGGAGTAGGTCAGCCACTTTGCATTTGGGTACATCTACCTTTACTCACCAGGTACACCCTAGTGTTGAGAACATTTCGATGCGCATCACAGTAAAGAACATTTATGCTGCATGTAAAGCAGAAATGTCATGAGTTTGAGGTTACAGTTCTGAAAAAGGGGCTCATGACATCTATTGCTATTGGCCATCTTGTAAGAGGTGGGAGGAAGGGGCTTTGTGCAGTACAGTGAGTTAGGCAGAGAGCAGTGGTCGAGGACAGGTCTGACAGGTGGGCTAGGTTTCTGTTTGTGAATTGAAGATGTGTTTCTCAATACTATTCCATTCATCCAGGAACTGAAGAGCTTTGTATTTGACCTCTTTTAATAATACAACAGGACACCATATAACCTCAAAAAGGCCAAGGAGTCTCTCATTTTGCTTACATAGAGCAGCATCCCTTGCTTCCTCCTTTTTAGCCTACTCTTTGAGGAAGGCCAACATGCTCCCACCCCTCTTCGGCCTTTTCGTGGGTGGCTGGCAGCAGGTGGAGGGCATGGACTCTTCTGCACTGTCTGTGCCAGGCCGGAGGGACGTTTGTGCCGGTTCTTTACGGTAAGTCCAGAGGATGAGGCTTCAGCAGCATGGTTTGGCACCGAGCATGAGGCAACGAGGGTGAGAGACTGAATGGACGGCCTTTCCCCAAGTGCCTCATGTATGGCATCAAACCACGGCCAAGTAGCTGCTGTTGCCTCACTACTGTCTATGCCTATGCCAGTGGGGGGATTCTTCAACTCCTATTAACACCATGGATAAGAGAATGTTACTGAAAGGGCAGTTGGGGCAGAATGCACAGTGACCAATAATGGAATAGTCTGTTATTAGCCATTCAACTTTGTGGTTATAATTGCTTTTTCCTCAAATGTTGAAAAATTAATCAAATGTGTAGCTCACTAATTAATAGGCATATTACATTTCCATATAGAAGAATGGGGTAGCCAATGTAAGCCTGTATTAATTGTACAACATAATATCCACAAACACTAGCCACCACAGTGCCCAGCCATATGATTTGGTCTTTAAGTTGTCCCACTTTTTAAGAAGCCTGCATGACAGTCACCTGCCCCTCCAGCCCCAGTTCCTTCACCATCTGCCTGTAGGTCCGAATTAGCTTAATTTGCCATACCCATTTATAATAACAATATTTTAATGCACAAATATACTTACTCCCAGCCTGATTTGGCTGCATTCCTTATCCCACTGAACAGGTGATCCAGCTTAACCCTTTCCTTAATTAGGGCAAGGGTTTCAGCATCTGTGACTGAAGTAAAATTAATTAATGATATTCCTAAAGGCTGGCAATACAACAATGCTCAAAATGAAGAAATAACTAATGCAAACTGAGCAGAGGTTATGCTTTAACACATTGCTGAAAGTTCAAAACATAAACATATTAGCATGTTATGGCATAAGATGGAAAATGCAACAAGCGACAAGGGAGAAGATTATGACGCAGACTCAAGTGGTGGATCAACAGTTATTTTGTATCAAACATCTGGGAGCAGTTCTGATGATGGCAACAGTTCATGTAAGTGGAAACATGTCATTTTTAATTTTTAAATGGCAATAATGATGGGCATGAAGGCTAGGCAATATTATGATAATTCTGAATATCATGATATATTACAGACATTGATATTTTACATTTCAATTCTGATTGGGTCTTTATATATTGTGATGTGACAGATGATTTCTCATTTGTTTTCATTCATTTGGCTCTCTAAAGAGCATAAAGAGCACGCGTTGCTGAATGTTGATGATGTACGTCCTTTGTCTGTCATGTTGATTGTTTGTTGTCGTTTGTTGTTTCCAAAGAAACCATGCGAAAACGACGCAAGTGAGGGAGACATGGATGCAATTAAGAGACTTGGGATGCACCCTATGCCTCTGACGTTCATCCATCCTTACATTCGAGCGCTGCCCTTCTTCTTCTTCTTCTTCTTCTTCTTTTATTGGTAGTGCTGTTTGATTGAATGACTTCTCATCACTAGATGTTACAGCTAATGTTCTATTTACTGCCACCTGCTTTACCGGAGGGGAATGTAGCAAACACATCAAATAGGCCTGGCGGTTATGTCCCTAAAGTTTGTTAATGATTAGGCTGCCTTTATAGCTGCCAACATTGATGAGGCCTTGCTCCACACCCTCAGTCGTGATGATCTGAGAGACCTTATTAACGAGTATCAGTCCAGAGGTAACTGGTTACCTACTTTGCTCTGAAAACACCTAGCACAAGACATGTTGTTTCTAAATGGGTCTGTTGTTTAACTCTTGTAAATTATTTTTTGATCTGCTTTTTTAGGAAGAGAATCCCACCTTACCAGACAAAGCTGGCCCTGGTGAAACAGTGTCTTCACCAAGAGGAACACTTCCAATCTGTCCCCACGTATCCACTCCTTTGGTGAAGAAAACCCCACAGAAGACCCAGCAGCTGCAGGATATGTGGTCTATACAGACAATGAGTTGGAGCAAGCTCGTAAGCACTACTTTGGAGATGGAGTATTAGCCCATGCTACAGGATAAAGACAATTAACTATGAAACATGTGGAAACAAGTGATTAAAATGTATGGTATATTATTTCTTGCATTTAGATTATGAAGTATGACTGTTTATCTGTGACATTAAAAAAAGTTAAAAGTTTTCATTTTTATTTTATTTACCACAGATGAGCATTTACAATAATCTTCACAAGAGGGTGCAGAATGTGAAGTCCCCACAAAAGACGCAGGGGCCCACACCAGAGAGGGGCCAACCAAAGAAAAGGCGTCACATTGACTTCTCAACAAGTGACAAGGGAGAAGATTATGATGCAGACTCAAGCGGTGGATCAACAGTTATTTTGCATCAAACATCTGGGAGCAGTTCTGATGATGGCCACAGTTCATGTAAGTGAAAACATGTCATTTTTAATTTTTAAATGGCAATAATGATGGGCATGAAGGCTATGCAATATTATGATGGTTGTGGATATCATGATATATTACAGACATTGATATTTTACATTTCAATTCTGATTGGGTCTTTATATATTGTGATGTGACAGATGATTTCTCATTTGTTTTCATTCATTTGGCTCCCTAAAGAGCATAAAGACCACGCATTGCTGAATGTATAACATACATAACATTACTCTGTGTGTGTGTGTGTGTGTGTGTGTGTGGTGGGGCATTAAGGTGGTTTCACATATCAATATATTTTAATTTTAATTTAATTGTCAGATTAGTTTTACATTACCCAGCCATAGCAGACTGTTTTCTAAGACGGTCAAATTTGGTTTAATGTTACACTTGCTGGCTAAAACCCATAGTGTCATTCAGATCGACATGTCTGATACAAATTATTGATTTGTGTTCTCCATTTTAGCAGACAAGGATAGTCTGACAATACAGGCCAGACATTACAAGACTCTGCAGGAGATGTACAAGAAACCAAAACCCAACCAAGATCCTGTCTCCTAAATCCTTGACCTTGAGTTTCAAGCAAGAAGGGCCTTCATTGACAGTAATGCCCTGAAAGAAGAGGACAGGCCAACAAAGATCCTGGATGCGTATCCATGTTTCAAGGATCTTCATAATGTAAGCAATTAACTTGTTATTTTGGCTTATCCACAAAGCAAGCATTGTTGCAGGTTTTAACCCTTACTTGCATTGTAGGTTATGAGTGAGCTGCGGCGGATCCTGGATAAGGGCAACAGCAAATTCATACATGAAGTAAAGAAGAGACAGGAAGACTTCTGTACCAGTGTTTGGAAGAAAGTGATGAAGCCACAAATGACCCCGGATGTAGGTAAGTCATTTTGCTGTGTCTCTAATACACTGTGTAGCTGTTTCCTCAGACATGGGTGTGAAAAGGATTGTGTATGTTGCTAATATGTAACGCTGATTAAATACATCCAGAATGATAATACTCTTCATAGCGACAAAATAGGAATTTTCTGTGACCTCTACACAAACCTGATTATAGTCATGTTTAGGTAGGGCAACTGAACAAATAGTTGATTTGTTCTGTTCTAGTGGAATACGCCATAGTGCTGTTCAGGGCACTCCCCACACTCTTTCCCTCTCCAACTGCACCGCCTAAGAAGCTGGGACATGCCAGTGAGGCATTGCTTCATGTCCTTCAGGTACTTAATGTTTGTCTGCTAGTATGTCTGCAAGGGCTTTGTACTTTATCTTTTGTTAGTCTCTAATGGTGCATCATCTCTAACAAGTACACCCACACTCTTAAAACAGTGACTGAGGCAAGAGCCATTCTTTTCATAATGATTTCATTGGCAGACATGTTTTGGCTTTTTCTTTAGGTCATGTCTCTATCAGTGGTCCTGTCTTTAAAACAGAAGGCAGTCTGCTTACATATACGACATGCATGATAGTATTGATTCGATCATAGATATATGCATGTACAGTACATAATGGTGTCTAACAGTTTCAGTAGTAGGACTGCTCTGGTAGTTTTTCTGTTCTACCCTAAAGAAATTTCTCAGTTTTTTCTCTCCGGCTCTTCGGTGTGTCCCGCTGTCTTGTCACAATTGGAACTCCCATCACATTTGCCAAGGAGGACCTCAGTGAAGGTCTGCTTTATCTGCTGGCTTACTACTACATCCTGCATCTCACATATCCAAAGTGTGTGGCAACCCTCCTCTCTGTCATTCAGACAGAAATATTACAGGACACTATCCATGAGCGAGACACCACAGCCTCATACAAGAGTCGTGGCACAGTGGAAAGATTTTATTGGGAAGTAAAGCTCTTCAGGGGTAGTAGGGATAAGTACTGTTAAAAAAAACTGGCACTACCAGTTTCAATGCCCTGATACTTTGAGTAACATCTAGCTTATGAGGGTGGGAGGGAGTCATGTCTGTTGTTGGAGAGTTTGTCATGAGAGAAAACAAGAATATTGAAGATGTAAGTTTAAATTCTTCCTTTTCTAAAGCTCAGATATTTTTTCTGATTTCAAGAAATCTTACCAAGCGTAATTATCTTACTGCACTGGCAGATAAATTCACTTGTTTCTAGTCTGTATCTTCTCAAATCAAGTATTTATTTCTTGTGTTTAGTTAATTTTTGCAGTGCAGACCCAAACATCTACAAACAAGGAGGAGAAATGAGGGAGAGAGAAAGTAGAGAGAAGAAAAAGAGAGAGAGAGAGATGTACACAGCTTGGACACTCGTGTGCTAGTAGGACACAAACAGAGAGATGCAGTGGTTTTCAGAAAGTTTACAGTATTTTTGTCAGCAGGACAAACATGGACTATAAGTACTCTTAATAGATTCCTTGAGACTGAGACCAAACCACTGGAAGGCAAATGTTAACAGGTACAAGGCCTAGTAATCAAGGAAGAAGCAACTACTTGAAAGTTAAGCGGAAAAAATGAGTTTGAAGTCTGGATTTAAAGGCCTCAGCAGATTCAGACTGTCTGATGTCAGCAGGGAGGTTATTCCAAAGGAAGGGGGCACGATAGGAAAAGGCTCTGCAGCCAGATGACTTCTTTTTAACTCTGGGGACAGACAGGAGCCCAGTATTCTGAGAGCGGAGAGCACGGGATGGAATATAAGGTTTAAGAAATTCAGACAGATGAGTATGGAGTTTCTTTAGTGTCTTTATTATGCGATCGAAAAATAGGTTTGAGAGCAAAACTATCCACACTCCAATTTGTGATTAAAAATGTCATCCAAAAGTTTTGTTTGCGAATCCAACAACGTTTTGCAAATCCAAAATGTTGAGCTGAAATCTCGTGGGTGGGACCTAAGAAAGGCGTGTCTCTATTGGCCAGTCTCGATGGGAGCACCAGCTTGGCAACATCCACTATTAGTAAACGCAAGAGGGAGGGAAGCCAAAACTGGTGTAATGTGGGCAATTTTCTAGTTTTTGTTCAAATTCTAGATGCAGCTTTCCGAACCATTTGAAGACTTTTCATACTAACATACGGCAGACCAGACAACAAAATGTTACAATAACCAAGTCTGGATGAAACAAAGCCATGAATTTGGCTCTCTGCATCAGCCATGGACAGAAAAGACAGAATTTTAGTGATGTTGCTGAGTTGATAAAAGATGGTCTTGGTGATTTCTTAAATGTGCGGAGCAAAGAAGAGGGTAGGATGTAAAGATTTGTGGCTGTCAAACTTTGACAAATCATATAGTTGTCGAGACTTACTGTTACTTGATCAAATTATATTGAGCAGAGCCAATGACCAGCATCTCACTTTTATCAGAATTTAGAAGCAGGAAATTACAGTTTTTCACAGCAGACAAGCAGGCCTCTGATTTAATAATTTGAGAATGATCATTTGCCTTTACTGGCACAGCTCAGTATCATCAGTGCAGCAGTGGAAACAAATTCCATGACTGTGAGTAATTTGGTCAAAAAGTGAAATACAGTATATAAAGAGAAAAGCCAAGGGCAGGAACAGAGCCCTGAGGTTTATTTGTTTATTTATTTAGATCCCCATTAGCTACTGTAACAACAACAGTAGCTACTCTTCCTGTGGTCCACATAATGTATTTACAAAAATAAATAAATAAATAAATAAACACCTGACACATCATATCTGACATCCACTACTCATGACAAACACAAAGACGAAACAACACAATAATTCAAAACCTGTCTAGTACAAAAGATAGCTCTATTTTATTCATTTTGTCACCTCTTCAAGATCAACAGTAATCCATAAGCAACACAACTACTCTGGTTACAAATCAGTAAGGATAGATAGCTCTACACACCAGTATCAATTAAATGAAGTGAATGGAAAAAAAACAGGACCATGTTTGGCTACTCCAATTCTTGTTTAAATACAATCTTAACATTAAAGTGTGTTTTGGTACTTTCTGTGGTCAAAAATCCTGGTAAGGAATTCCAAGTCACCATTGCTCGAAAATTTACTGTTCTCTGTAATGAACCAGTTCTAAATGGGGGCAATAAAAAATGACCGTCACTTGACTGCCTTACAGAATAATGATGTCTGTCCAAAAAGAACGTCAGGTTTCTATAAAGTATCTCTGGAGATTTAGCTATAATAATATTTCGTATAAAACAAACTAAGGAGTAACGCACTCTGCTCTTTACACTTCACCAAGACAAACTGCCATTCATTGTAGCTACCCTTGTTCTATATGGGCAGAGAAGTGTCAAGCGAGCTGCTTTGTTCTGCGCTACCTGTAACCTGTTTAAATGACTTTCTGTTGTGTTGGACCATATTACTGAACACTAATTTAATTGAGCCAACTATTTTGTTAAATTAGCTGGCATGAATTTCCTACAATGTTTTATAATTGCCATGCTTCTGCCCATTTTTGTCACCATCTGATCTACTTGCCTGTTCCATGTCAGTTTACTGTCGACTATAATACCTAATAACTTTGTTTTAGTCACTTGTTCAATAACTTCTTGGCACAAGGTTAAGTAAAAAGAGGGCATGATTTTCTTTATATTTTTTTTTTATTTGAGTAGAAAGTCAACAGATTCAATGCATCTTACGTGGTACACTTTTGTTTTTGAAACCAATCAAAACAAAACAATACAAATCAAACAAACAAACAAACAAACAAACAAACAAACACTACTACAACTGCAACTGATGCTGTTTTACCTGAAATCTTTTCTATATGGGTTGATAAACTCAATCCATCCTTTCCAACATTTATCAATTATGCCTGTCTTGAGTCCCAAAGCAAATGGTATTTTTTCCATTACAAAAATGTCACACACCACATTAAACTAGTCTGCTAATGTGGGTGGTCCTTGACTTAACCATTTTTTTGTAATGGCTTTTTTACTGGCAACCAGCACTATTCTAAACACATACACTTTAGAAAAGACAAGAAGCTGTTGTGGCATCTTACCCAGTACAAGATCTGGAAACAAAAGTTAATCTTAATTTTTAAAACTTGCGATCTCTGATTGTTTTCCACTAGTGGTAAATCCCAGAGCATTCCCAAATCACATGGTAATGATTTGCTCTCTCAGTCCCACAGCCTCTCCAGCATGCTGTCTGCTTCACCTTGGACTGTTTAAGTGCTGGTGTTATAAAGTATGTGACCATATTTTTCCAGTTAAACTCTCTCCAGGGCAGTGAGTTGGTTGATTTCCATTGCTCATTGTTTAAGTCTTCCCACTCCTCCGTTGATAATACGTTTCCCTCGCTTTCCCACTTTTCTTTGATGTAGGATGTGTTCATCCCACTTAGCTCTTGAAGGCCCTCGTATAGTTTAGAAATAGTTCTGAGACCTATCAGCTCTGTATGCTGAAATAACTAATAAAACTCTTAATATATCAGTTCCAGATCTTGATCTTTCCAGATCTTCTTTACTAAGTGTCTTTATCAATGATGTCTCAGCTGTAAGAATCCAAAGAAAGCCTGGCTGGCCAAGCTATATTGCTCCCTCAGATCTTGGAAGATTTTAAGTGAGGATTTCTCAAAGAGATCCAAATAACTTTTCCGACCTTGCCATGTTTTGAAATTTGCATCAAGCCTGTTTGGAATAAAACCTGGATTGTAGGCCACCCAGCAGATCAGTGAATAGGGCTCCTTGGGCCCAAAGGACTTAGTCACTTTAAACCAGATTTTGAGTGAAAGATCTAGTAACAGATTGGGTTTTTCCCCCAGTTGATGTTTCAATCCTGCAGTGGGACCTTGACCAAGTACTGGCATTCAATCGACTTCCATATTGCTGAATGGTCAGGGTGGCATATATTTACCAAGGTTTTTAGGCAAGAGAGTGCCAGACCCCCTTTGTCCCCAGGAACCTGGAGTGTCTTGTATCTAGCTCTTGGTTTCTTTCCCTGCCTCAGGAATCTCGAAATCCACTTGTCCCATTCTACAGATTTCTTATCTGGAATATCTACTGGTATTGATTGAAACAAATGTAGCAGCCTTGGAGAATGTCCATTTTAACTATTTCAACATGTTGGATCAATCCCAGGAAGGGCAACAGACTCCATCTGGCCAGGTCTTATCTAATGTTGGAAAGCAGTGGGTCTTGGCTTGTTAGGCCCTTTGGTATTTGCACACCTAGATATTTCATACTGTCTACCTTCTTAATGGTATATTTGTCTCTGAACTGCTGACTGGTTATATATTTAAATGTTAAAAGCTGGGATTTAATTCAATTTGTACCCTGATACTGATCCAAACTCTGAAAGTGTTTGCAATTAGGCAGGAAGAGAGTGGGCAGGACGTGTCAAGTAAACCAGGACATCGTCTGCGAACAGCGCTATCTTGTGTTCTCCTGCCAGTGAAACTCCATGTATTTTATCATTTTACCTGATCAGTTGACTCAGAGGCTCTATAAAGAGCGCAAACAGGAGGGGACTGATAGGATATCCCTGGTGAAGGCGGCGCTCCAACTCAAAGGACCCTGAGAGGGAGCCATTTATTTTCATTTTCGCTATTGGTTTGTTATAAATACCTTGGATTGACTGTATGAAAGTTTTGTGAAACTGGAATTTTAGAGTTTTATATAGAAATGACCAGTTTACTGAGTCAGAAGGTTTTTCTGCATCCAAACCCAATATGGCTGCTTCAATTTGCTCTTGGTTTATCGGGTGAATCACATGTAAAGTACGTCTGATGTTTTCTTGAGTTTGGCGACGTTTAATGAAGCCTGTTTGGTCTAAGTTTATAATTTCAGGTAGAATTTGGTCTGCCTTTTAGCTAGTATCGAGGCAAAAATCTTATAGTTGTGGTTTAAGAGGCTCACAAGTCTGTAATTTGAACAGTCCAGCCCATCTTCTCCCTTCTTGGGGATAACTGTTACAACTGCCTCTCGCCGGGAAGGGGGTGTCTCCCCTTTCTGTAGCACCCAATTAAATGTCCTCAGCAGTAGGAGAGTTAAAGGTTCTTTAAGTACCTTATACCATTCATCTGTGTATCCATCTGGCCCAGGGCTTTTATTGGTTTTAAGCCCAGAAATAGCCCCATTCAATTCTTCACTTGTAATTGCTGCGTTTAGGGCATCATTTTGGGTATCAGATACTGTCGGGAGGTCCAGCCCCCCAAGCAGAGATGCCGCTTGATCATCGTTATTTAATTTCGGCTGAGTGTATAAATTTTTGTTGTACGTTTCAAAACTCCTGCTACTGTCATCTAAGTCATATTTTATTCCGCTGTCATGGGGATGTCTTTTCTTGTAAATAGTTCTCCCAGTTTGTTGCTTTTTTAGTCTATAGGCCAATCATTTTGTTGATTTTCTACCCACCTCATAATGTTTCTGTTTCACAAACAGCAAATTTTTAAGTATGTCTCGTGATTGGATATTATTTATTTGGGTTTTTATCTGTTGCATTTCTTTGGCAAGATTTGGGTCCAAAGTTGTTTGGTGTTCCCTTTGTAGCCTTTTTAATTTTACTTCTAAATTAATAAGTTCCTGTTGTTTTTTTTCAATGCAGCTTTTGTAGCAATTATTTTCCCTCATAACACTGCTTTACAAGCATCCCAGAGAAATGGGGGAGAAACCTCACCATTATCATTTTCTTCCAAATATTTTTCTTTTTCCTCCCTCATCTCCTCCTTCATCTTCCTATTTAGCATAGAGGAGTTTAGCCTCCATGACAAAATCCTCCTTTAAATAAAATTTAAATTTAAATAAAATTCTATTTCCGTCTGAACAGGACAGTGGTCTGATATGTCCATTACTCCTATACTGCATGATTTAATC
Source organism: Oplegnathus fasciatus (assembly GCA_003416845.1). Lineage (NCBI taxonomy): Eukaryota > Metazoa > Chordata > Actinopteri > Centrarchiformes > Oplegnathidae > Oplegnathus > Oplegnathus fasciatus. The sequence goes on along the minus strand of NTHP01000258.1, from coordinate 543,837 downwards.
ATATGGACATGTTTGTATAACATTAAGAAGTAATCGATTCGGGAGCAGGCAGAGCGGGGAGATGAAAAAAAGTGAAAAACTTTTTCCCTCCATACATCGATTATACCTGAGTCTTGCAATATACTGTTGATTTTTCTGCAAAGCCAGTTGCTTTGAGAACTGGACCCCTGCGAAGAGTCCAACTTGGGGTTCAATCTGACATTTAAAAAAATTTCATATGCAGTCTCTTTTCCCCAGGTAGATGTGTGCCAGGTCAGCCGCTTGATCCTCTCTGCCCAGGTCTCCAGGGGCTTGAACACCTTAGCAGTAAACCCTTTGCTGCCATATGCATGGTCTCCTCCCCCGCCAAGCAGTAGATTCAGGTCTCGTCTTGGCTGGGAATGGTGTCTGAAATTGTATCTTTTTCTCCCTCAGCACCCTTTTTGCCTCTGCATATTCTTTGCATTTTTTGAGCACCTCTAGAGCACAGTCATGGTCAAAGTTCACTCTTCTCTCCTGGAAATTAAAACCCTGTTTCTGCCGGGCCGTCTTCGGTATGTCCTCTTTGGTTCGGTGACTTGAGAATTTGACCACTATTGATCTTGGCGGTGCACCTCTGGGCGGTCGGGGACTGCCCGGTGTGCTCTTTCTATCTGCAGGTCCAAGGCGGGGGGAAGATCCAGGTTCTCCTTCAATAACGTCTCAACAAAAGAAATCACAGAGGATGAATTTTCTTCAGCCCCTTCGTAGATACCATGGATCCTAATGCCTCTTTGGAATCGGCCATCCTGGTCTGTTAGCCTCACTTCCAGGTGTGTCTGCTTTAGTAGCTCCGTCAGTGGGTCTTCCATGCCTTGTATTCTCTCCTCTGCTTCTGCAATTGTTTCTTCGGCCTCGTCAATCTTATCATTTGTCTTATTTATTTTTTCCTTGATTTCCCTCAGCGTCTCACTGTTTTCTTGGCAAAAGTCTCTCAGTTCTCGAAGAATCACGTCCAAGTTCACCATACTTTCCTCTGCATGCTGCCTCTCTGTGGCTAGCTGGCTATAGCTAGTGCTACTCTTGTCCATGAGGGGTTAATTATTCACGGTGTGATGTCTGGGTTCTTTACCATGGATTGACTTCTTCTGCTGACTCCTGGGCATATTATGCACCGCTACTATAACTTTATTAGACTAGAAACAATTTATGGCCAAGTTACAGGGGCTTTAGATATTAACTGAGGGGAGCTGCTAAATTAGGCTGCTACCTGGATGGCTGCTCGACTGGAAGTCCCCGCTTCTATTCTTAATCTATTCTGTTTACTCCAAGTCTACTCTGAATCATTACAGTTATATTTTATTTGTTTGTTACCTGTAATTCAAAATAAATAATTACACGCATGTCCCTTCAGGACCGACTGCTGACACTTAATGACACTTTAGAGCAGCAAGTAGCTGCAGGTGCAGAGTGGAGCTGCACAGTTTTATGACCGTGTTTTGGCCTTTTGGAATATAGAGATTTTTTTGTATGAGCGAGAGTGGATTAATAAACCCTAAAAAAGTTGAAAAAAAGAGCTTGGCTCTAGATGATGACAGACAGGTGCCAATAACAGGTGTCTTGATTTTTAGCATCTCCCCTCCGGGTGCAGCAGTGTGTTTGACAGATCTGGAAAAGGTTCTGCTGAAGATCATTTACAGATAGTCCTATGCTGCTTAATTTCAGTATGCACAACAATTCTAAACTGGGTTTAAACAATGTAATTGGACCAAACAGCTGATCTGTCATGTAATATTCACTACTTCATTATTTATTCGACAAACACCACCAGCGCCTACATTTCACAAACTCTTTGTGGACAAAAGGAAAAAACACCCCAAGCGAGTGTAAAACCTTTTTAGTGTTATTGTAAGTTTTGTTGAATTTTCATTTCCATCCAGCTTTATTAATTTGCAAAAAAACCCGTCCTTCTACAGTACTTAACTGTCTTGAAACACGTTTTCATTTTGTTGGCCTACACAACAGTTTTAGAACAAACTATTTAAAATAAATCTCTGTGCAGCAGAGCGAGAGATGAAACACTGCTTCAACGGGCATGTGTGCAAACTATTTGAAGATTAAGCCTGTGAATATTCTCATTCATCCAGGTCATAATTATCTCAAGGAAATTGAATCGAACGCAACTGGATTTTTGGTTTTGTCTGTGAAGACGTTTCACCTCTCATCCAAGAGGCTTCATCAGTTCATGCTTGTTTGACCAGGCTAGACTGGTCCAACTAGCTGGTGTGGAGATCTGGGTATTTAACCTCTTAGGAGGCGGTCACAAGGCCAATGATGTCATTGGGTCGTTGGTGTTCCATTTGCCAACGACAGTCGTTAGAGTGACGGTCATTGGGGATGGTGAAACGATGGTTTCGACTTCGTTAGTGCTCTATTGTGTTATAACGACAGTCGTTGGAGTCACCTGAGGCCATTTGTGAACGGCTGTTGTTCTTAGAGGTTAAGTTGTTGAATCTCCTGGGAAGAGATGAAAGGGCAGCATTGTAAATTGGAGATAGGTGATGTCGCAGACCTCCTCCTCTGTTTAGAGATGGTTTTTCTATTTTGGTATAGATGGCTTCCTTTACTCCTCTTTCAAACCATCTATCCTCTCTGTCCAAGATGTGAACATTGCTGTCCTCAAAGGAGTGGGCTTTCTCCTTGAGATGTAAATAGACAGCAGACTCTGCAGCTGTATTCATGACTGAGTACCTTTGTTAAAGTCACCGAGGGCAATAACTAAGGAGTCCGGGTTTGTCAACTCCAGTATCTGGTCGGCGAGCATGCACTGGGCCTCCTGCATGTTGGCCTATGGTGGAATGTAAACACTGACCAGAATGAATGCAACAAACTCACAGGGGGAGTAGAAGGATTTACAGTTGATGAAAAATGATTCCAGATTTCGAGAGTGGAGTGCTGTTGAATCGCTGGTGTGAGAAAAGTGGGAAATATATCCGCTGGTGTTTCCCTGATGTTCATGAGCTCTTATCTGGTGAAAGAGCTCCGGGTACCACAGCAGAAAACTGAATTTAAAAAGAAAACAAGACAAAACAACATGCACCAACACAGCGAGGCAGCCATCCATGGTGCCATCTTTAATGAAGGATGTTTAACCTGTGTGTGAAATGTGCTATACAAATAAAATTGACTTGACTTGAGGGAATTTCTTCAAATTTGGCAAAAATGTCCACTTGGACTCAAGGATGAACTGATTAGAATTTGGTGGTCAAAGGTCACTGTGACCTCACAAAACATATTTTTGGCCATAACTCAAGAATTAATACGCTAATTATTAAAAATTTTCACACAAATTTCTAGTAGGATAAAATGATGACGTGATGACATTTTTTACCCAAAAGATCAAAGGTCAACTTCACTGTGACATCATAATGTCCTGGAACACTTTTTTGGCCATTATTCAACGCCATAACTCAGGAACAGAAGGGGAGATTGTGACTATATTTCACATTTGGTCGGATACTGAATTGGTGACAGTAATCTTGGGTGCTCACCTTGACACTGTGGTGACTGTATGGATCTTGAAGATTAAGAATGTGTAGCTTCTTTGCCGCAACATCCATATTTGAAGCATTGTCTATTGTCATGACTACAACTATGTGTTCTATCAGAACGCCGGGCGGCAGCTCTGGAGACGGACCTTCAGTTAGTGGCTGTAGCAACTCGACCTCGACTCCCCACCGGATCAGCAAACTTTCTGTTGCTGCAGTTACACAGGTTAGACCCGCCAGCCTGCCGTGAAAATTGGAATTCGGATTTTATCTACCTGGGTGGGTCTTAATTTACCTGGGCAGGCCGCCCAAGTGGAGCCTAAGTATGAGAAAATGCTGCTTTTTTCAGTTTTATCCTGCTATTGTAATGCACACTGACTGACAAAAAAAAAAGCCAAGAGGCTTCATCAGTTCATGCTTGTTTAACCAGGCTAGACTGGTCCAACTAGCTGGTGTGGAGATCTGGGTATTTAACCTCT